>JALGBA010002169.1:10000-118114 GCA_023970755.1 Azemiops feae | reverse complement strand
AAGAAAGAAAGGAGGGAGGGAGGAAAGGGAAATAAGAGCAAGAGAAGGAGGAAAGGAAGGAAGATAAGAGAAAAAAGGGAGGGAGGGAGGGAGGGAAGGAAGGAAGGAAAGGGAGGGAGGGAGGGAAGGAAGGAAATGAAGGGAGGGAGGGAAGGAAGATAAGAAAGATAGGGAGGGAAGGAGGGAAGGAAGGAACATAAGAGCAAGAGAGGGAGGGAGGGAGGGAAGAGGAAGGAAGGGAGGGAGGGGAGGAAGGAGTAAGGAAGAACATAAAAGGGGGTATAATTATTATACGCAGTATGGAGAAAGCAAAGAGAGAGATATGTCCCTCCTTTGTCAGCAACCTACAGTCACCTCCCAAAAGCTGAAGAGTGAAAGATTCAGGACAATTTCCTGCCAGCAGAGGTAAGAAAGGCCTGTGACCTCCCTGGGTTCAAGAGAGGACTTAAAACACATCCACGGAGGTCAGAACTGATCGATAAGGACTAATCATAATGGCTACATATCATCTTTATTTATCTTTCATATCGCAGAACCCTCTTTTGCTCAGCGTCTATTCCACTGCAGGGGAGAGAAGAAACATCCGCGGTGACATTTGACGGGCATCGAGAACAATCGGTTAGATGAGTCCCCGGCTGGATTCAGCAGGGCTGAATCTCCCGGTTGTTGCACAAAGCACGCAACCAATCGCCGCTCATTCAGCAAAGCAGGATAACAGCACAACCGCGTGGTACGCTGCACATTCAGGCGGCTGACACGGCAGAGCAGGTGAATGCCCTGGCTCCAAGTTGCGTGGACACAAACACAATCCTTACCAGACTTCAGCCTTCTGCTGGTGACCGCCCGGCCAAAAAAACCCGAGAGAATTCCCCCAAAGCTAGGCTGGCGCAAGATTGTGAAGGGCGTAAAAGAGATGGATGGATATAACAGAATAACAGAGTGGGAAGGGACCTTGGAGGTCTTCTAGTCCAGCCCCCTGCTCAAGCAGGAGAACCTGTACCATTTCAGACAAGTGACTGTCCAGCCTCTCTTCTTGAAAGCCTCCAGTGATGGGGCATCCACAACTTCTGAAGGCAACTTCTGTTCCACTGATTGATTGTCCTCCCTGTTAGGAAGTGTCTCCTTAATTCCAGGTTGCTTCTCTCCTTGATTAGT
Organism: Azemiops feae; assembly: GCA_023970755.1. Classification (NCBI taxonomy): domain Eukaryota; kingdom Metazoa; phylum Chordata; class Lepidosauria; order Squamata; family Viperidae; genus Azemiops; species Azemiops feae. Next base: position 116,959 of record JALGBA010002169.1, on the reverse strand, counting down.
TTCCCTCCATTGTTTCTTGTCTTGTCTTCTACTGCTTTGGGCAACAGGTTGACCCTGTCTTCTTTCTGGCAGCCCCTCAAATATTGCAGCACTGCTCTCAGGTCATCCCTAGTCCTTCTCTTCGTTAGACTAGACATAACCCAATTCCTGCAACTGTTTTCTGTATGTTTCAGCCTCCAGCCCCCTGATCATCTCTGTTGCTCTTCTCTGCAATCTTTCTAGAGTCTCAACACCTTTTTTACATTGTGGATGACCAAAACTGGATGCAGGATTCCAAGTGTGGCCTTACCAAGGCATTGTAAAGTGGTAATAACACTTCACGTGATCTTGATTCCATCCCTCTGTTAATGCAGCCTAGCACTGTGTTGGCTTTTTTGGCAGCTGCAGCACACGGCTGGCTCCTATTTAGGTGATTGTCCACTAGGACTCTGAGATCCCTCTCACAGTTACTACTCTTGAGCCAGAATAGAATAGAATAGAATAGAATAGAATAGAATAGAATAGAATAGAATAGAATAGAATAGAATAGAATAGAATAGAATGGAATGGAACGGAACGGAAGGGAAGGGAAGGGAAGAGAAGAGAAGAGAAGAGAAGAGAAGAGAAGAGAAGAGAAGAGAAGAGAAAAAAATGGAATGGAATGGAGTAGGGTAGGGTAGAGTGGAATAGAATAGAATAGAATAGAATAGAATAGAATAGAATAGAATAGAATAGAATAGAACAGAACAGAACAGAACAGAACAGAACAGAACAGAACAAAATAGAATAGAATAATGATTAGAATAGAATAGAATAGAATGGAATAGAATAGAATAGAATAGAATAGAACGGAAGGGAAGGGAAGGGAAGAGAAGAGAAGAGAAGAGAAGAGAAGAGAAGAGAAGAGAAGAGAAGAGAAGAGAAGAGAAGAGAAGAGAAGAGAAGAGAAGAGAAGAGAAAAAAATGGAATGGAATGGAGTAGGGTAGGGTAGAGTGGAATAGAATAGAATAGAATAGAATAGAATAGAATAGAATAGAATAGAATAGTAGAGCTGAAAAGGGACCTTGGAGGTCTTCTAGTCCAGCCCCCTGCTCAAACAGGAGAACCTATACCAGTGGTGGCGAACCTATGGCACGCGTGCCAGAGGTGGCACTCAGAGCCCTCTCTATATGGGCACGCGCACCGTCACCCCAGCCCCGCCTCCCCTTGTGGCCCCCTCCTCACCAGCAGACCCCCTGGAGGAGAGTCGCCCCCAGGCGTGGCCTGCGTGGAGCAGTGCAGCCAAGGCCATGGCAGCTGGGCAGCGGGGACAAGACTCCACCCTCACGCCCCATCGTGCGCAGCTGATGCTGCGGGGCGTGGGTGGAGGGCGTAGCCGCCATGGTGCTGCTGGGCTGCCTGGGCGATCTGCAGTGGGCCGTGGAGGCGGTAAGTGGCCCTGTGGGCAGGCAGGGACAGCAAGAGGCTGGTTTGGGGGCACTCGGTCTCTAAAAGGTTCGCCATCACTGACCTATGCCATCAGATAAGTTTCTAGTTTCTCCTTAATTCCAGGTTGCTTCTCTCTTTGATCAGTTTCCCACCATTCTTTCTTATCCTGCCTTCTGGTGCTTCGTAGAATAACCTGACCCCCTGTTCTTAGTGGCAGCCCCTCAAATCCTTTGGTCAACACCTGACTTTTCTCTACATTGAATTTCACCTTGTCTGGTAAGACCCAGTGCCCAAGTCTCTCGCGTAACACCGCGGGAAAGGAAGTGAGATGCTGAAAAAGGCTATTTGCAACCAGGGAACAATGATTTTCCTTCCTACTGGCTCAGCGGGGGTAGAGGAAAGGCTGGCACGAGTGGGCTAATGTCGGCCAGGGATTGGCAGCAAACTAAATCTGGCAAACCCCCCCCCTCCTTTGCCCCCCTGCAGCTCTGGAGAAGAGATTGCTGCAGTCTGCCTCGCTCTCCCAACCGTCTAAGTGACGTGGAACACGCCGATAAAAGCCGAGAGCCGATAAGCAAAAATGGTCCCCCTGGCATCCATTTTGGGGAAGCAACTGCTGTGACTGTGTTTCGCCCTTATTTACGACATTCGTTAGGCTGAATTATTGCCTCATTCAACGTGGGCTCCTAAGTGGGAAGAACCGTGACGGCAACTGTAGACATTAGGATCAATTCTCGGGAAGGAAAGAGCTAAAAAAAAAAAAAGGCAGCCAAACCACCAGCCATCCTGGAAATGGGATTTTCAAGGTTTGTTTTTTTTAGGAGAAAGCATCCGGGCAGCGGCCCGGATGAGCGACAGTACAGAAATATGGCCAACCCATTCGATATTTTTTTTTTTTCAGAGAGAGAATTCTAATAATGTCTTTGTCAAGACTATCTTACAGAATAACAGAATTGGAAGGAACCTTGGAGGTCTTCTAGTCCAACCCCCTGCTTAAGCAGGAAACCCTATTCCATTTCAGACAAATAACAGAACTGAAGAATCTTCTTGAATGAGAAGCAAAATGTTTTCAAACAACCCCCCCCCCCAAGAAATGGAATAGAATAGAATAGAATAGAATAGAATAGAATAGAATAGAATAGAATAGAATAGAATAGAATATGGAATGGAATGGAATGGAATATAGAATAGAATAGAATAGAATAGAATAGAATAGAATAGAATAGAATAGAATAGAATAGAATAGAATAGAATAGAATAGAATAGAATATGGAATGGAATATAGAATAGAATATGGAATGGAATAGAGAATAGAATAGAATAGAATAGAATAGAATAGAATAGAATAGAATAGAATAGAATAGAATAGGAGCTGGAAGGGACCTTGGAGGTCTTCTAGTCCAGCCCCCTGCTGAAGCAGGACGTCCTATACCATTTCAGACAAATGGTTGTCCAATCTCTTCTTAAAAACCTCCAGTGATGGAACACCCACCATTTCTGGAGGCCAGCTGTTCCACTGGTTAATTGTCCTCACTGTTAGGAAGTTTCTCCTTAATTCCACTTGCCCTTGGAAAAAGCACCTTTGGGACAAACATGACCTGGAGGATTGAGAATCTCTATAGACCTACAGAGTTGGAAGGTACCTTGAAGGTCATCTAGCCAACCCCCTGCTCAAGCAGGAAATCCTGTTCTTCATTCTAAACAAATGGCTGTCCAATCTTTTTTTAGAAACCTCCAGCGATGGAGCACCCACAACTCTGGAGGCAATCTGTTCCACTGATTAATTGTTGTTAGCTGTCAGGAAATTTCTCCTTAGTTCCAGGTTGCTTCTCTCCTTGATTAGTTTCCATCCGTTGCTTCTTGTCCTGCCTTCAGGTGCTTTGGAGAATAGCTTGACTCCCTCTTCTTTGGGGCAGCCCCTGAGATACTGGAAGGCTGCTATCCTGTCCCCCCTCGTCCTTCTCTTCATTAAACTAGACATACCCAATTCCAGCAACCGTTCTTCCTATGTTTTAGCCTCCAGTCCCCTGATCCTCTTTGTTGCTCTTCTCTGCACCCTTTCTAGAGTCTCAACATCTTTGATTGAAGGATCTCTAATGTCTTCCAGTGGGTCTTTCACAAGCGGCCCCATGCAATCTTCTAACCATCTGCAGTCCCTTCTTGCAATGGTCTGGGACAGGAATCACTGGCGCTTCATTTATTTGTTTGAAAAATCCAGTCGATTGGTGTCTAGGGAGATTCTCAGTCATCCAGGTCATAGTTGTCCCAAAGGTGATTTTTTCAAGAGGCAACTGGACTTCCTTGTTTTTCTTTGAAGACATTTCGCTTCTCATCCAAGAAGCTTCTTCAGTTCTGAAGGAGCTTCTTGGATGAGAAGTGAAACATCTTCAAAGAGGGATCTCGGAGTCCTAGTGGACCATCCCTTAAACAGGAGCCAACCGTGTGCTGCAGCTGCCAAAAAAGCCAACACAGTGCTAGGCTGCATCAACAGAGGGATAGAATCAAGATCACACGAAGTATTAATACCACTCTACAATGCCTTGGTAAGGCCACACTTGGAATACTGCATCCAGTTTTGGTCACCACGACGTAAAAAAGACGTTGAGACTCTAGAAAGAGTACAGGGAAGAGCAACAAAGATGATTAGGGGACTGGAGGCTAAAACATACAAAGAACGGTTGCTGGAATTGGGTATGTCTAGTTTAATGAAGAGAAGGATGAGGGGGGACATGATAGCAGCCTTCCAATATCCCAGGGGCTGCCCCAAAGAAGAGGGAGTCAAGCTATTCTCCAAAGCGCCTGAAGGCAGGAGAAGAAGCAACGGATGGAAACTAATCAAGGAGAGAAGCAACCTAGAACTAAGGAGAAACTTCCTGACAGTTAGAACAATTAACCAGTGGAACAACCTGCCTCCAGAAGTGGTGAATGCTCCCACACTGGAAGTTTTTAAGAAGAGACTGGACAGCCATTTGTCTGAAATGGTATAGAGTTACCTGCTGAGCAGGGGGTTGGACTTGATGACCTCCAAGGTCCCTTCCAACTTTATTATTATTATTAAAAACAAGAAAGTCCAGTTGCCCGATCTGTCTCTACCTTACCACTCCCGAGGAATGTACTTACAATTACAACTATAAGTACCTACAGAGAAAGATAATTGTTTAGTGCAGGGCTCTCCAAACTTGGCGCCCTTAAGACCTGTGGACTTCAACTCCCAGAATTCCCCAGCCACCCTGGCTGGCTGAAGAATTCTGGGAGTTCAAGTCCACAAGTCTTAAAAGTGCCACGTTTGGAGGCCCCTGGTCTAGGGCAGTGTTTCTGAACCTCAGGAAATGTAAGATGTACGGACCTCAACCCCCAGAATCCCCCACCCAGCACAGGGAATAAGCAAGGCTGGCTGGGGAATTCTGGGACTCGAAGTCCACACACCCTGGTTCAGAAACATGGATCTAGGGTCTTCTTGACTCTTGCTAAAAGCTTCCTTTAACTGGAGATTCTGGATCAAAACACGCGGCCTTCTGCATTCAAGTCACGTCTCCTGTTAATAGGCTCTAATAATGTCTGCAAATCTCAGCTTTTTTCCAATCCCCAAACTTCAAAAGACATTTTATGTGATCCTCCACAAGATTGTAGAGATGAGTAGAGCTGTTAGACCCTGAGGACACAAGGATGCCTTCACACATCTCATTGCCGGTTTGCTACTGAATTAATCAATTTTCTCACTTTCCTTCACAGATTGAATAATAACACATGATTCCCTCCCAAACCAGTAAGTTTTCTGAGGATTGTTTACACCCAAGAAACCCCTGCCCCCAAACGCACAACTTCAACAAAGTTAAAAAGTTATTCGTGAATGAAAGGCCAGGATAATGTTGCAGGATCCGATCTGAGTCAATCACAGGGAAACAGAGGTTCTGTTTTCTGAGCTTTTGGACAAGGAGAACATGGTAGATTTCAGAAAGAGCCGGCATAGCCATACTCCACTCAGGATCAAGGATGCAGCTGTAGAGGTGGTCAACAGTATTAAGTATCTGGGGGTGCAGATAGCTAACAATCTGAATTGGTCTCCCCACACATCATCCTTATTGAATCGTGCAAACCAGCCTCTGCATTTCCAGCGTCGGATGAGGAGGGCACATCTTTCTCTCTCCTTCTGTCCTGCCCACTTTTTACAGAGGCAAGTTTGAGAGCATTTTAACAAACTGCATCATGGCCTGGTTTGGTGGCAGCCGAGCCTCAGATAGAAGGTCCATACGGAGAGTGGTGAGGACACTGAAAAGAGCCTAGGAAGCTTACAAGCGCTCATATGTGCTTAGAGGAGCACGGAGCATTGTGATCCCACACATCTACTTCATGGTCTGTTTCTGTTGCTCCCCTCTGGGAGGAGGTTTTGAAGTATTTAGAGCAGGACTACCCGATTCTGTAATAGCTTTGTTCCCTCCTAGGCCATCCGTCGGGTAAATTCGCCAGATTTGTTTTTCTCGTCGTGCGCATGTATACATAACCCAAACTAGACTGTTGTTTCTCTGTGTCGTGTAATATATGTGGGTATGTGCATAATTGTGTATTTATTTATTTATTTTTGTCCTATTTATGTAGTGCATATCGGAGGGGGTGACCCTTTGAGAGCGGGATGCAATGAAATCTCATTTTAATGTATGCCGATTAGTGTACATTCACAGTGACAATAAAGTCATCATTCTATTCCAGGGGTCTTCAAACTTGGCCCTTTTATGACATGTGGATTTCAACTCCCAGAATTCCTCAGCCAGGCACGCTGGCTGAGGAATTCTGGGAGTTGAAGTCCACAAGTCATAAAAGGGCCAAGTTGAAATCCCCATGTCATAAAAGGACCAAGTTTGAAGACCCCTGGAATAGAATAATGACTTCTATTCTATTCTATTCTATTCTATTCTATTCTATTCTATTCTATTCTATTCTATTCTATTCTATTCTATTCTATTCTATTCTATTCTATTCTATTCTATTCTATTCTATTCTATTCTATTCTATTCTATTCTATTCTAACCTATCCAAAGGAATTCAATCATTTTTCACTAGATTTCTGATTGTTACAAACATTTCAACCCTATGGATGCAGTGAACTGTTGGTGGAATTTTTATTTTATCATAAGCTTCACCCTATATACCTTGCACACTTATTTCCAGTCAGGATCCTGTTCTCTTTTGTTCACCCACAAACAAGATCAGTTTGTTGGTTTTTTTGTTTGTTTGTTTAAAAAAAAATCATTTGAGTGAAACCAACAATTAAGCAATTGTTGAAATATCATTTCAAAAAATACTTGTTCTCCAGGGAAGGTTTTTTTTTTGAATACACAGATAATTTGAGTGAGAATTACACTGAGATACTCAGAAACCGTCAAAATCCGTGGCTCGGTTCCAATGACAGGTGTTGATTAAATCAGTCTGTGGTAGTTTCATAAAAGTTAAATCTCCTTGCATGGTGCCAGGAAGGCAGCCTCGAGAATATTCAGAAGCTCTGTTACACAAAGAAAGAGGGAAGCATTTCTTAAGTCCTGGGAGGGAGATACTAGTGGGAAGAGGCTGGTTCCGCTCTGACTCATTGAAGTGTAAGAAGAAGGGAAGGTAAACCCGAGCAGACATCTGGAATCCTTCGTTCTCTCTGAGCTGTTTTCCTACAGACATTTCATTGTTCAAACAGGTAACATCATCAGTGCTAAAAGAGAGTGGGGTGTGAAGCAGGGAGAGGAGGAGGAGGAGGAGGAGGAAGACTGTGTGGTCCATAGTGCCCTCTGAGCTTGGCTGTTTCCTTGCAGATGTTTCATTACCAAACTAGGTTACATCATCAGTGCTAGAATGGAGTGGGGTTTGGGAGGAGGAGGAGGAGGAGGAGGATGAGGACGAGGACTGTGTAGTCCTTGGTGCCCTCTGAGCTTGGTTGTTTCCTTGCAGACGTTTCATTACCAAACTAGGTTACATCATCAGTGCTAGAACGGAGTGGGGTTTGGGAGGAGGAGGAGGAGGAGGACCATTACTATCAATTTGCAACACAAATCTTGGCTAATTTACTACTTGGAGAATGAGGGAGCTAGATCAAACATCTTGTCGTCGTCCTCTTCCTCCTCTCCTATAGCACTGATGATGTTACTTAGTTGTTCAGTTAGTAACGTGGTTGTTAAATGAATCTGCCTTTCCCCATTGAGTTTGCCAATCAGAAGGTCGCAAAAGGGGATCACGTGACCCCAGGACCCTGCAACCGTCATAAATGTGAGTCAGTGGCCAAGCGTCTGAACGTTGATCACGTGACCTGGGGGAATGCTGCAATGGTCATAAGGGCAAAAAATGGTCATGAGTCGCTTGTAACTTCGTTGTAACTTCGGTCGCTAAATGAACCGTTGTAAGTTGTAGGACTACCTGCATTGATAATGGGGTCATGTGATCGCCATTCACGACTTTCCCCGCCCACCTCTGACAATGGGAGAAGCCATATTTTTTTAACGGCCGTGTGATTCGCTTAACGACGGCGGTGATTCACTGTGGTAAAATGGTGGTTAAAAAAAAGCTCATAAAATTAGATGCGACTCATTGAACGACCAATTGGCTTAGCCGTGGAAACTCTGCTCCCGCTTATCGTTGTTAACTCCAGGACTACCTGTAAGCCGTAAGTCGAGGACCTGCACTTTAGACCTGTGGTTGACCTCCCCATGCCACTTGTTCCTCGCCAACCTCCCGTTGTTGTGACTACCGAATGCCTAATTTTTCCCCCAATCCTTAAGAAACAGTCAGAAGATTGAGGACACAGGTAAACCTCCCAGTGGCCTCAATGACTCTCTAAAAGACTGCAAATGACCAGCTGTCTGCAAGGAATATAAATCCTTTATAAATATAAAGAGTGGCCTTTGTTTTTTAAATGTAGATGGACTGCTGAATCTTCTCCTGATGGGTTTGTTCTCCTATGCTGTGCCCTGCAAGTAGCCTCAACGACTCTCTAAAAGAATGCAAATGACCAACTGTCTGCAAGGAATATAAATCCTTCCATTCCCCACCATCCAGTCAGAAGTGAAGAAGCTTCTTGGATGAGAAGCGAAACGTCTTCAAAAGAAAAACAAGAAAGTCCAGTTGCCTCCTGAAAAAGCACCTTTGGGACAACCATGACCTGGATGACTGAGAATCTCCATGGACATTTAGCCATGCACTTTGGGATGAAATCCCTTCGGATGGTTCAGGAGCATGAACAGATTTCCACAAAACATGGCAGACTGCAGGAACCGTTTGCGCTTCAGTTTGAGATGCAGACAACACAGACTCACCCCCAACAGCCTGCGCCTGTCTTCCAACAGTGAAGGGACCCAGGGCAGAAAAAAAAAATCCTGCACAAAGCACAGCTGCAGAACACAGTCCTTTCTGCACTTCCAAGAAGGTTCCACACCCATTTGCACTACTCAGGTGACCCTGAGGACACAGGTAAACCTCCAGGTGGCCTCAATGACTCCCTAAAAGAAGGCAAATGACCAGCTGTCTGCAAGGAGTATAAATCCTCCCATTCCCCACCATCCAGTCAGAGCTGAAGAAGCTTCTGGGATGAGAAGCGAAACGTCTTCAAAGAAAAACAAAGGAAGTCCAGTTGCCTCCTGAAAAAGCACCTTTGGGACAACCCTGACCTGGATGGCCGATAACCTCCATAGACATTTAGCTATGCTGTCCTGGTTCCGACAGATGAAACACTTCAAGAGAACTTCAAGGCGTCGTTTACCTAAAAGAATCTTTATTTTGAGTAGCTTAACTGCATAATTGAAGCCAAAAACTGAATTTCCCCTCCCTGGAGCACATAGTGTCAAAGCACAATTCCCTCCTCCAATTAACAGGCATAAATCACATTCCCCAATTAGCTTGAAGCGCGGGCCTCCTCTCCAGTTCTCCAGCCCGCCAATTCCTGATCAGCTCTGGTTTCAATAACCTTGATTCTCACGCTAGGTTTAGTGTTGTTATGTCTAGCTGGACTCTCGTTCACATCCCCTCCCTCCCAGCATCATCTAACTCTAAAAGCAAAAGGTAAAAAGATGGCTACATTTCCCTCTGTTGTCAACGCAAAAACATCCGATGTTAGCAGCGTTGACATATGCACTTTGGGATGAACCCCCTTCGAATGGTGCCGGAGTACGAACGGATTTCCAGAAAACATTGCAGACTACAGGAACCATTTGCGTTTCAGTGTGAGATGCAGACAACACAGACGCATCCCCAACAACCTGCGCCTGTCTTCAACGGTGAAGGGACCCAGGACAGAAAACATCCAGCAGCCAAGAAGGCTCCACACCCATTTGCACCACTCAGGTCACCCCGAGGACACAGGTAAAACCTCCAAGTGGCCTCAATGACTCTCTAAAAGGAGGCAAATGACCGGCTGTCTGCAAGGAGTATAAATCCTTCCATTCCCCCACCATCCAGTCAGAGCAGAAGAAGCTTCTTGGATGAGAAGCGAAACGTCTTCAAAGAAAAACAAAAAGTCCAGTTGCCTCCTGAAAAAAGCACCTTTGGGACAGTCAGAAGACCCTACCTGTGAAAAATCAGCCGGGTTTATTTCTTGATGGAAACCGCGATGATGATGATGAAGATCAGAAGAACGACCAGCCCGGCAGAGATAACACAACATTTCACTCTCCTTGCTCGCCGCTGAGGAGGACAAAAGAAATGAAGATCAACATTACGGGATATGACACACAAAAGTCTTTAACGGGTTATGGTATAACACCGGGAACTCTTGACATGCTCTAAGGAGGGGAGAAAAGTGAGTTTGTGGACCATCTGATGGGTGGACAAGAGAATCAATTTCCCCCCTTAAAAATTAACACAGGGACATGGACAAAGAAACTGTGATTCTCGTACGAGATCAGTCAAGGTTTCGTCTCAGAATGTGTGAAATTGGTTGTGGGTCTCCAGAAACTGCTACTGCTTTTTCTTCTTTTCCCAAACAATCTCTGTGGTGTACTTGAGTCCGGCATTGTGTGATTTATGTTAATAAATGCTATTGACACTTTCCTCCCTTAATTCTGTCTCAGGAGAGAAAGATAATGGAGATCTCTCCATTATATTCCTTTCTTCCCTCCCTCCCTCCCTCCCTCCCACATTTCCTTCCTTCCTTCCTTCCTTCCTTCCTTCCTTCCTTCCTCCCACATTTCCTTCCTTCCTTCTCCCACACATTTCCTTCCCTCCTCCCACTTCCTTCTTTCCTTCTCTCCCACATATTTCCTTCTTTTCTTCCCTCCCTCCATCTTTGCTTCCTCCCTCTCAGATTTCCTTCCTTCCTTCCTCCCTTCCTTCCTTCCCACACATTTCCTTCCTTCCTTCTTTCCTTCCTTCCCACACATTTCCTTCCTTCCTTCCCTCCCTTCCTCCACATTTCTTCCTTCCTACTTCCTAACTTCCTTCCTTCCCACACATTTCCTTCCTTCCTCCATTCCTTCTTTCCTTCCCTCCCTCCCCACCTTTCCTTCCTCCCTTCCTTCCTTCCCACACATTTCCTTCCTTCCTTCCTCCCACATTTCCTTCCTTCCTTCCTTCCATACTTTCTTCCTCCCACATTTCCTTCCTTCCTTCCCTCCTCCCACTTCCTTCCTTCCTTCTCTCCCACATATTTCCTTCCTTCCTTCCTTCTCTCCCACATATTTCCTTCTTACCTTCCACCCTCTCACACATTTCCTTCCTTCCTTCCCTCCCACATTTCCTTCCTTCCCTCCCTCCCTTCCTCCCACATTTCCTTCCTTCCTTCCCTCCCTTCCTCCCACATTTCCTTCCTTCCTTCCTTTTCCCACACATTTCCTTCCTTCCTTCCCTCCCTCCCTCCCTCCCACACATTTATTTCCTTCCTTCCTTCCCCTCCTCCCTCCCACACATTTCCTTCCTTCCTTCCTCCCACAAAATTCCTTCCTTCCTTCCTTCCTTCCAAAATTGCTTCTTCTTATGTACTGCTTCCTGTAGAGACTGAACCGAATCCAATGTTATACTTTTCGTTATCGTCTGCGATCAGACCTCTGATCCAGTATTACCCTCTCATTTTCGAGTCAAGTCAGGGGTTCTCCTATCCTCATAAAGGGGAAGGCAAGGCAACCTTTTGCATCTTAAAAAGATATCCCACCTCTTTCTTCCTGACCTTTGAAGAGAAAGTTTCCTTCACAAGAAACACCACATTGCTGTTAAATCACCGCTTCAGCGCTGGAGTTCGCAAAGGTCAATAATATTAACTATTTTTCCCTACCTTTTTAAAGTGGGGGGATATCGATTTAAATCAGCAACTGGCTTTTTTTTTTTTTTTTTTTTTACACAATGGCATTTGGCTAGATCAATCTCTTCCGGATGTAGAAAAGAGTTGGATTATTGCTTGCTGATCTGCATGAACCGCTATTGGACGTCTCTGTAACATTATTCCATACTCTGCAACTTGTTGGTTTTTTTTATTTATTAAATTCATGGCCGCCCATGTCACTCTTGAGCGATTCCCTTAAACGTACACTGATTTAGCTTGTGTTAGTGGGTCCCCCCCCTTTCTCCGAATCACATTTGTGATTCTTGCATTTGGGGATCAGGTGGTGGGGAAAACAAACGGCATCGGAATACCAGTCGGATTTGGCCATGGAAAAACATCACGGTGGTCCAATGAGGGAAAGTGGACCTCTCAGTGATAAATTGAGGGCGGGAGGAAGGAGAGAAACGGCTTAAACCCTAAATGGAGGAAGAACACTATGCCTCCTCAACAACTAAAGAGACAACACCTGTTCATTAAGGTCTTAAGACTTTGAGCCTGGTCCTGTCTTTCACAGCGAACGGATTGGTTTGACAATATCCCTAAAAGGGAAATCAGAACTACTGCCATGAATTCATTTATCTTCCAAGTCAGATCTCCACTATCTTCCTTCCTTCCTTCATCCATCCGTCCATCCATCCATCCATTATCTCTCCTTCTTATATATTTCCTTCCTTCCTATCTTTCTTCCTCCCTCTTATACATTTCCTTCCTTCCTTCCTCCCTTCCTCCCTTCCTTCATCCATCCATCCATCAGTTCTCCCTCTCCTACATTTCCTTCCTTCCTTCCTCCCTCTCATACATTTCCTTCCTTCCTTCCGTCATCCATCCATCCATCCATCCATCATCTCTGCCTCTCCTACATTTCCTTCCTTCCTTCCTTCCTCTCCTACATTTCCTTCCTTCCTCCCTCTCCTACATTTCCTTCCTTCCTTCCTTCCTCCCTCTCATACATTTCCTTCCTTCCTTTCCCTTCTTTCCTTCTTTCCTTCCTTCCTTCCTTCATCCATCCATCCATCCATCATCTCTGCCTCTCCTACATTTCCTTCCTTCCTTCCTTCCTTCCTTCCTTCCTCCCTCTCATACATTTCCCTCCTTCCTTTCCCTTCTTTCCTTCCTTCCTTCTTTCATCCATCCATCCATCCATCATCTCTCCCTCTCCTACATTTCCTTCCTTCCTTCCTTCCTTCCTCCCTCCCTCCCGTTTGAAGACCCGTCTTAAATCTAACAAACAAAATGGAGGCTGGCTGAGGAATTCTGGGAGTTGGAAGTCCACAAGTCATAAAAGGGCCAAGTTTGAAAACCCCTGTCTTAAATCTAACAAACAAAATGGAGGCTGGCTGAGGAATTCTGGGAGTTGGAAGTCCACAAGTCATAAAAGGGCCAAGTTCGAAGACCCCTGTGTTAAATCTAACAAACAAAATGGAGGCTGGCTGAGGAATTCTGGGAGTTGAAGTCCACAAGCCATAAAAGGGCCAAGTTTGAAGACCCCTGCAATAAGGCAGACTCCTGGGCGCAGGGCTGCATTAAGTTTACTAGGGCCTGCGTTAATTCTGAAAACTTTTTTCTCCTTCCTTGAACTCCGTCAGACACACTCAAGACACCCACTTATTTGATACTGAGGTGGTGGCTGGAGGGACGGACGCAAGCGAAAGCGATTACCTCCCCCCCCCCAAAAAAAAGTGGATTAAAGCTGAAGAGATTACATTAAAATAAATAAATAAATAAATCTGAATGCTAAATGAAGCTGTCAAGACCGGGGAGGCGTTAATGCTGAAAGACAGCCAAAAGCATGGAAGACGGAAGTCAAATTATAGGTAAGCAAATATTGCAGAGAGGAATTTCTCCCGCTAATCCTCTGAATGGGGAACCTGATCTCGCTTTTGAGGCCAGTTGCGGAATTGTGACAGGCAGATGATGAGATTTTGGGAGAAAGAAAAAAATGAAGAAACCTAGGAACAAAAATTGCGTTTGGCTTACTGTCTCTCTTTTCCACCGATTAAAAGAAAAAGCAAATCTCTCTCTCTCTCTCTCTCTCTCTCTTTTTTGATTCAAACTGGAGTTAGGGCGTGATCTTGAGACACGTTTTAATTAAAGTTTTATTTTATTTTATTTTAATTTCGCACCCGATGGGAATTTGTCTTCCTTGACGGGCTCCCTAGGGCAGACGTCTGCAAAATTGGCAACTTTTAAGAGTTGTGGACTTCGAATCCCAGAATTCCTTGCCACGTTTGGTTGAGGAGTTATGGGGAGTTGGAATTCACAAGTCTTTAAGTTGCCAGGTTGCTGGCTGAGGAATTGTGGGAGTTGAAGTCCACAAGTTTTAAAGTTGCCAAGTTTGGCTGAGGAATTGTGGGAGTTGAAGTCCCCAAGTTTTAAAGTTGCCAAGTTTGGTTGAGGAATTGTGGGAGTTGAAGTCCCCAAGTCTTAAAAATTGCCAGGTTGCTGGCTGAGGAATTGTGGGAGTTGAAGTCCACAAGTTTTAAAGTTGCCAAGTTTGGCTGAGGAATTGTGGGAGTTGAAGTCCCCAAGTTTTAAAGTTGCCAAGTTTGGTTGAGGAATTGTGGGAGTTGAAGTCCCCAAGTCTTAAAAATTGCCAGGTTGCTGGCTGAGGAATTGTGGGAGTTGAAGTCCACAAGTCTTAAAAATTGCCAGGTTGCTGGCTGAGGAATTGTGGGAGTTGAAGTCCCCAAGTCTTAAAGTTGCCAAGTTTGGCTGAGGAATTCTGGGAGTTGAAGTCCCCAAGTTTTAAAGTTGCCAAGTTTGGCTGAGGAATTGTGGGAGTTGAAGTCCACAAGTCTTAAATGTTGCCAGGTTGCTGGATGAGGAATTGTGGGAGCTGAAGTCCCCAAGTCTTAAAGTTGCCAAGTTTGGCTGAGGAATTGTGGGAGCTGAAGTCCCCAAGTCTTAAAGTTGCCAGGTTTCTGGCTGAGGAACTGTGGGAGTTGAAGTCCCCAAGTCTTAAAGTTGCCAGGTTTCTGGCTGAGGAACTGTGGGAGTTGAAGTCCACAAGTCTTAAAAGTTGCCAGGTTGCTGGCTGAGGAATTCTGGGAGTTGAAGTCCACAAGTCTTAAAAGTTTCCAACTTTGGAGACCTCCTAGGATCAGGAGCCCTTCAAGACAGCAAAAACCTCTAAAAATAAGCCAATCAATTCCTTTGGGGCAAGGAGATGGATTTCCTATTATAGGTAGTCCTTAACTTACGATCACAGCTGAGCCCAAAATTTAAGTTACTAAGCAAGGCAATTAATTGTTCAGGCAGTTTCGCCCCATTTTATGATCTTTTTACCACCGCTGTCAAGCAAATCGCGCAAGTTGTTAAGTGAATTGTGTGGTTGTCAAGCCAATCCCCATTGACTTTCTCTTGTCAGAAGCTGGCTGGGAAGTTTGCAAAAGGGGGATCGCACGACCCCCGGGACACTGCCCCCCGTCATAAATAGGAGTCACTTGACAAGCGGCCGAATTTTGATCACATGACCATGGGGGAACGTCTCAAGGGTCTTAAGTGTGAAAAACAGTTGTGAGTCCCTTTTTTCGGTGCCTCGAACGGTCACACTTGGAATACGGCATCCAATTTTGGTCACCACGGTGTAAAAAAGATGTTGAGACTCTAGAAAGAGTGCAGAGAAGAGCAACAAAGATGATCAGGGGACTGGAGGCTAAAACATTTAAGGAACAGTTGCTGGAATTGGGTATGTCTAGTTTAATGAAGAGAAGGACGAGGGGGGACATGATAGCAGCGTTCCAATATCTCAGGGGCTGCCCCAAAGAAGAGGGAGTCAAGCTATTCTCCAAAGCGTCGGAAGGCAGGACAAGAAGCAATGGATGGAAACGGATGAAAACAGATCATGCCAGACAAATCTTATTGCATTCTTTGACCAAATGACAAAATTAGTGGATCAGAGGAATGCTGTGGATATAATTTACTTGGACTTCAGTAAGGCATTTGATAAAGTAGATCACAACCTACTACTTGATAAGATAGAAAAATGTGGGTTAGCTGGCTGACCGGCCGTACTCAGCGTGTGGTCCTCAATGGAACCGCATCTACATGGAGGAAAGTGTGCAGTGGGGTGCCCCAGGGCTCTGTTCTGGGCCCAGTGCTCTTCAACATCTTCATCAACGATTTGGACGAGGGGATAGATGGGGAAATCATCAAATTTGCAGACGACACCAAGCTGGCAGGAATAGCAACACTCCAGAAGACAGGCTTAAGATACAGGAGGATCTCTACAGACTTGAACCACTGGGCGCTATCTAACAAAAATGAAATTCAATGGTGAAAAAAGTAAGGCTCTACATTTAGAGCAAGAAAAACCAAATGTACAGGTATAGTATAGGGGGGTACCTTGCTCAATAGCAGTAACTGTGAGAGGGACCTTGGAGTCCTAGTGGACAATCACTTAAATATGAGCCAGCAGTGTGCTGCAGCTGCCAAAAAGGCCAACACGTGCTAGGCTGCATTAACAGAGGGAGAGAATCAAGATCATGTGAAGTGTTAATACCACTTTACAAGGCCTTGGTAAGGCCACACTTGGGATACTGCATCCAGTTTTGGTCCACGATGTAAAAAAGACGTTGAGACTCTAGAAAGAGTACAGAGAAGAGCAACAAAGATGATTAGGGGACTGGAGGCTAAAGCATATAAGGAACGTTTGCTGGAATTGGGTATGTATAGTTTAATGAAGAGAAGGACTAGGGGTGACGTGATAGCAGCCTTCCAATATCCCAGGGGCTGCCCCCAAAGAGAGGGAGTCAAGCTATTCTCCAAAGCGCCTGAAGGCCGGACAAGAAGCAACGGATGGAAACTAGTCAAGGAGAGAAGCAACCTAGAACTAAGGAGGAATTTCCTGACAGTTAGAACAATTAACCAGTGGAACACCTGCCTCCAGAAGTGGTGAATGCTCCAACAATGGAAGTTTTTAAGAAGAGACTGGACAGCCATTTGTCTGAAATGGTATAGGGTTTCCTGCCTGAGCAGGGGGTTGGACTAGATGACCTCCAAGGTCCCTTCCAACTTTATTATTATTATTTATTATTATTACTAAACGAACTGTTGTAAATTGAGGATTACATGTATAGATCGGTAAACTGAATGGTAAATGATAATAATAATAATTAAAAATAAAAATAATAATCATAAAATAATAATCATAAAGTTGGAAGGGACCTTGGAGGTCATCTAGTCCAACCCCCTGCCCCAAAGGAATTGGTTTCCTTTTATAGGCTGGCACCCATATCCTGCTATGCTGATCGTCAATGCCCTCCTCTCAATTCTAGAATTAAAAAGAAGGTTCTAGCATTCAAAACAGTTCTCAGCTTATGACCACAATCGACCCCCCAAAATTTATGTTGCTAAGTGAGACACGTGTTGACCTTTGCCCCGTTTTACGACCTTTCTCGCCACAGTTGTTCAGTGAACCAATGCCGTTGTTAAGTAAGTCACCCGGTCGTTAAGTGAATCTAGCTTGTCAGACTGTCGCAAAAGGGAATCACGTGACACACACACACACACACACAGGGATTCTGCAACCGTCATAAATAGCAGTCACTTGCCAAGGGTCTGAATTTTAATCCCGTGACTAATGGGGATGCTGCAACGCTCGTAAGTGTGAAAAACGGTCATAAATCGCTTCTTTTGGTGCCGTTGTAACTTTGAATGGTCACTAAATGGACTGTGGTAAGCCAAGGACTTCCTATTTTGCTTTTTTTGCCTTGCCTGCAAGCGGTGCAGATTTGCTAAATATCCACCCCCTTTGAGCCTCCTAAAGTTCTCCCCCCCCCACACACACATAATAAGCCCTACCACAATTTATATGAGTGATATATTAGACAGCTCTCTTTCTACCCTTTTACCTACCTGTCATAATTAGCCAGGTAGATACAACAGACAGAGTGAATCACGTTCTTATTATTCACGCTGGATTTGCAGAGAACGCCTGGAGCACCTGCTTTTCCAAACATCTCAGTAACATCACCATAAGCTTATATATATATATATATATAATATATATATATATATATAATTCCACCTTTCATGGAAGTATTTATTTTAAATCTCAGGATGCATAATGAATTCTGCTTTTTTTATTTAAGCACTTGGTTAGAGAAGTTGGGAGATAACAGAATAACAGAGTTGGAAGGGACCGTGGAGGTCTTCTAGTCCAACCCCCTGCTCAGGGAGGAAGCCCTACCAGGGGTAGGCAACCTTGGCCCCTTCATGACTCGTGGACTTCAACTCCCAGAATTCCTGAGCCAGCACGGCTCAGCTTGGAAACCTCTCCCTTTCCCCTCAGCATGGCTGGCTCAGGAATTCTGGGAGTTGAAGTCCACGAGTCATAAAAGAGCCAAGGTTGCCTACCCCTGCCCTATACCATTTCAGACATAATGGTTGTCCAATCTCTTCTTAAAAACTTCCAAGTGTTGGAGCATTCACACATTATGGAGGCAAAGGAGGACCATCATCATCACCATCATTGTCCATGCTAAATTCCCAGTGAAAGTCTTTCTCTCCGGAAAAGGGGCAATTTATTTAACAATGTAACAGAATAACAAAGTTGGAAGGGACCTTGGAGGTCTTCTAGTCCAACCCTCTGCTCAGGCAGGAAACCCTATACCATTTCAGACAAATGGTTGTCTGCTCTCTTCTTAAAAACTGCCAGTGTTGGAGCATTCACCGCTTCTGGAGGCAGGTTGTTCCACTGGTTAATTGTTCTAACTATCAGAAAATTTCTCCTTAGTTCTAGATTGGAATTGGGTATGTCTAGTTTAACGAAGAGAAGGATGAGGGGGGGGGGACATGATAGCAGTCTTCCAATATCTCAGGGGCTGCCCCAAAGAAGAGGGAGTTATTCTCCAAAGCTATTCTCCAAAGCGCCTGAAGGCAGGACAAGAAGCAACGGATGGAAACTGATCAAGGAGAGAAGCAACCTAGAACTAAGGAGGAATTTCCTGACGGTTAGAATAATTAATCAGCCTGGTCTGGAAACCGAGTTGTTGGCCAAAAAAACTAGACCCCTGGGAATTCTAGCTTCTCAAGGAAAAAAAGTAAGGAAGAAGTGATAAGAAGTAGCAAAATGTTAATGCACATCCACAAAATTCATTAGGCATCTTTTGAACGCAGTCCCAAAGGTGCTTTTTCAAAAGGCAACTGGACTTTGTTTTTCCTTGAAGACGTTTCACTTCTCCTTCAAGAAGCTTCTTCAGCTCTTCAGAGAACAGCTCTTCAGAACTGAAGAAGCTTCTTGGATGAGAAGCGAAACGTCTTCAAAGAAAAAAAACCAGAAAGTCCAGTTGCCTTTTGAAAAAAGCACCTTTGGGACAACCATGACCTGGATGACGGAGAATCTCCAGAGGCATTTTAAACACAATGTTCTCAACCTTGTCCACTTGAAATTGGGTGGACTTCATCTCCCAGAATTCCCCAGCTAGAATTCTGGGAGTTGAAGTTCACACATCTTCCAGTGGACAAGGTGGAGAAACATTGTAATCAAAAGGGTCTTCCTTCATCTTGATATCATTTCTGAAAAAAGAAGGGAATTAAGATAAATTATGTCGTGATAATAATGTAATAGCTAAACAGCTTATGCAATGATGTAATGCAATGTAAGGTGGATGACGCAATAATAGGAATGACTCAGCAGGTGTGTGTATCCCTTTAAGAGTCTGAGTACCAAAGGGAAGTTTTTTGCTGCAGCCTTTCTCTCTCGTCCGTTCCCTGCTGTAATTGCTGTGTATTGGAGTTTGCTGTTTCACCACCTGTATGTATTTTATTTCTAGTGTATATTTGTAGATAATAGTGTAATATAAACCACCATTTAATACAAACCACTGCATTTACTCCTGGGTTACCTCAGCGCAGTAAGACTGTGCATGCTCTGACAAATTAAAATTAAATTCTGAACATACGTGCCGACTACCTCTCCAGTATAGCAAAAAAAATAGACCAAAAAACCCTAATAAAAAATAAAATAAAATGCAAAGCTGACGGTATTGGGACGTTCCCAACGAAGCTCCCTTCCACTGCAAATTAATTAGACAATTCTATTAGTGGGGCTTTGACTTCTGAACACTTGGCATCCAACGTTAATTGGGTCACAATCAAGATGGCTATTCAGGTTAATTGGATTCCCACTGTCAGCAGCCATCAGCTGTTGGAATCCGCTCCTGTCATTTAAGAATAATAAATCACGGGGTGGCTTCATTGGAGAGCATTGCCTGACAGCTGATGGCGTGGACATTGTCGGTGGACCGCCGTGGGTAGATTAAGGAAGTTGGCAGCCGTCCTGGTTTGAAAAAGCAGGAGATCATGGACCTATCTCTGCAATCTGAGGATGTCACATCTGGGGCTGATAGGATGAAGCACAAGAAGTGTTTCACGCCAGCTGTGTGTGCCAGACAGAGAGGGTAAGTCCAGATGTCTGCTATGAGGGAGAAGATGTTGTAACATCTGCCATCCAAGCCTTCATCTCCTGTGCCTGAAAGAGCCGGAATCTCAAACCACCATCAAGGCAAGGCAAACGGAATCTCCTCTGAACCGGTCAAACTACACTGTAACCCAACCAAGGGGGAACCATGGTTTCGTAACGGAATGAAACCCTCAAAGGGAGGGGGGGAAGGTTAATTTATTTTGCTAGATGTTAATATGTTCTTGTATTCGTTTGGTTCGGTCTGATTTTGCGCTTATGAATTTTGCTGGAGGAAGGAAGAAAGAGAGAGAAAGAAAGAAAGAAAGAAAGAAAGGAAGAAAGAAAGGAAGGAAGGAAGGAAGGAAGGAAGGAAGGAAGGAAGGAAGGAACTTTCTCCATCTTATGTATTCAGCTGATTGCGGAAATGAATGAAGGTAGGCTAGTATTCTGTGATAAAATAAATGACAATATTTTCATGTTTCTCAACTGTTGCAATCAAGTGGCATCTTTAAAACTGACCTTGACGTTCTTTGTGAGAAAAGTGTGCCAGCAATTGTTGCCTCATTCTAACACAGCTCAGAATTGTCCTAACTGTTGGCAAATTTTAATGATGGCTTGTGAAGGCGATGTCGATCTTTGATATAAACAAATATGCATCATTTTTGACTGCTCAGCTCAAACGAAGGCCTGATTTGCGCAACACGCTGTGCCAGATTGTGATCTATACGGATCACAATAAATGTAAGTCCTTGACTTATAGCCGTTCGCTTAGTGACTGTTCCAAAGTTACAACGACACTGAAAAAAAGGGACGTATGGCCGTTTCCCACACTTACGACCGTAGTGTGATCATGTGATTTACGTTAGGAAGGAAGGAAGGAAGGAAGGAAGGAAGGAAGGAAGGAAGGAAGGAAGGAAGGAAGGAAGGAAGGAAGGAAGGAAGGAAGGACTGGGGAGGGAAGGGAGAGGGGGCATTTGAGACCTATTGGTATTTCTGATCTCAAACAAATCCTTGCTCTGTCTTACTTCGGCAACCTCCTGTGCTTCGGTTCACCAATGCAAACGTTTTCAAGAAGCTGAATCTGGCACAGCTTAAATATCCTCTTACAGGGAAAAGAAATAAAAATAGATGTTTTGGGGGGGATATCCTTGGAGCGTCTTGGATTCGAAAGCAGGCAGGATTTCCCTGGCACATTCAAAGGAGAAGGCGCTGTACAAACGAGTAGCCAGTCAGATCCATCTCTCATCCTCCTGTCAAACTAGCCTTGCCTTCCTCCACACCACCCAAGCTGCACTCGCAGGCTAAGTGTGAGGCCACAATCAGAAATCCCCAACCCTGCACACACACACCATAGCCGAAGGCTGGGCAGGTGGGCGGAGTATTTATAACACTGGCTGACACCTTGTTCATCGCACGTTCAGGAATGCATCCTCCAACACAATGAACGATGATGAGAAGCAACCTTTGGAGAGCGAAGCACCTGCCGAGAGAGACGGGGAGGGGGGGGGCGCCATCGACATCCCTGACAAAGTGAAAATTAGACGGGAGTGAAGCGTTGGTAACCTTTTGAGTTGGGAACCTCTCTGACAAGTGAGAAGAACTCGTGTCTACGCAGTAAAAGGTGGGTGGGGAGACAATTCAGGGACTCGGGCTGACTTCCGTTGGTGTTATACTCATTTGTCTGGCTTTCATTGTTGACGGCAAGCCGCAAGGGCGCTTGGGAGCCGTCATCCATGTTAGCTTCTATGTCGGGACAAATGTGGGCTAGAACTGACAGGGCCTTACTGCAACAAAGCTCCTTCTCTTCTCGCAGTGGTAGGATGTGTCACGTGTTTCTATACTGTGTCATTGTCTGGCTTTCTTCTCAGAGGTGCTACATTCCCATGCGCTGGGTGGTTGAGTGGCTGGATCTTATTCTGCCTCTCCATTGGTGTTTGGGTCAAGGAAGTCCACAAGACACGGTTACAGGAAATGAAAAGGGTGGCCACGATAGTAGAACCATGTGCAACGCACATTAAAAACAGACAGAGCTTGATTGCACCGTGAGGGCTGCCATCTTGACCAATTTGAAATTCAATGGTGAAAAAAGCAAGGTTCTACATTTAGAATGTACAGGTATAGTATAGGGGGTACCTTGCTCAATAGCAGTAACTGTGAGAGGGACCTCGGAGTCCTAGTGGACAATCACTTAAATATTTAGCCAGCAGTGTGCTGCAGCTGCCAAAAAAGCCAACACAGTGCTGGGCTGCATTAACAGAGGGATAGAATCAAGATCACGTGAAGTGTTAATGCCATTTTACAATGCCTTGGCAAGGCCACACTTGGAATACTGCATCCAGTTTTGGTCACCACGATATAAAAAAGATGTTGAGACTCTAGAAAGAGTGCAGAGAAGGGCAACAAAGATGATTAGGGGACTGGAGGCTAAAGCATATCAGGAACGTTTGCTGGAATTGAGTATGTCTAGTTTAATGAAGAGAAGGATGAGGGGGGACATGATAGCAGTCTTCCAGTATTTGAGGGGCTGCCACAAAGAAGAGGGAGTGAAGCTATTATCCAAAGTGCCTGAAGGCAGGACAAGAAGTAATGGATGGAAACTAGTCAAGGAGAGAAGCAACCTGGAACTGAGGAGAAACTTCCTGAAAGTCAGAACAATTAACCAGTGGAACAACCTGCCTCCAGAAGCGGTGAATGCTCCAACACTGGAAGTTTTTAAGAAGAGACTGGACAGCCATTTGTCTGAAATGGTATAGGGTTTCCTGCCTGAGCAGGGGGTTGGACTCGATGACCTCCAAGGTCCCTTCCAACTTTATTATTATTATTATTATTATTAATTTGAGCACATACATTTGATCACTTGACCATGAGCCAGCCATGTGCAGCAGCAACCAAAAAAGCTAATACAATCCTGGGTTGCATAAAGAGAGGCATAGCATCAAGATCGCAAGAAGTATTAGCACCTGCTTTATAAAACCCTAGTGAGGCCACACCTGGAATACTGCAACCAATCTAGACGGTGGTCCAGATACGCAGTTGCAAAGGCTGAGACTTTAAAGGGAGAGTACGCGCGGAGAAGGTATCTTTTCCACGACCCACTTGATTAAAGCATGAAAGTATTCATGACGTCACCATGTTCCTTTCATTACTGATGGGAGAGCTTTATTGGAAGATTTGTTGTTGAAACAAAAA
The DNA here is from genome assembly GCA_023970755.1 of Azemiops feae. Taxonomy (NCBI): domain Eukaryota; kingdom Metazoa; phylum Chordata; class Lepidosauria; order Squamata; family Viperidae; genus Azemiops; species Azemiops feae. Next base: position 93,676 of record JALGBA010002169.1, on the reverse strand, counting down.
TGAACAGTGTAGAATGAGAAGATCTTTCCTGGTCTATTTAGCACCCGTAGGTTGAACCGTGCCACTGTTAAGGTATTTAACTGGGTTTTAAGAATGGATTTTAAATTTTTCAGCATCTGTATCCTAATAGGTCAAATGTAGAGGGCAATCTTGTCTAACCATCGGCCTGTAAACCACCGATGGCCCATCTCAGGTGGGCAAACAGCCTCATCTTGATTCCCCCTGGGTGGAAACTGATCAAAGAGAGAAGCAACCTGGAATTAAGGAGAAACAGTGAGGACAATTAACCAGTGGAACAGCTGGCCTCCAGAGGTTGTGGTGCTCCATCACTGGAGGTTTTTAAGAAGAGACTGGACAGTCATTTGTCTTAAATGGTATAGGTCAGGGGTGGGGGACCTTAGCCCTTTTATGACTTGTGGACTTCAACTCCCAGAATTCCTGAGCCAGCATGGAATTCTGGGAGTTGAAGTCCACAAGTCATAAAAGAGCCAAGGTTCCTCACTCCTGGTATAAGTTCTCCTGCTTGAGCAGGGGACTGGACTAGAAGACCTCCAAGGTCCCTTTCAGCTGTGTTCTATTCTATTCTATTCTATTCTATTCTATTCTATTCTATTCTATTCTATTCTATTCTATTCTATTCTATTCTATTCTATTCTATTCTACGTTCATATAAGATTAAAAATCTGGTGTAGCTCTGACATTTATCCTGGAGAAGGGGTTGGACTAGAAGACCTTCAAGGCCCCTTCCAGCTCTATTCTATTCTATTCTATTCTATTCTATTCTATTCTATTCTATTCTATTCTATTCTATTCTATTCTATTCTATTCCTTATTCTATTCTATTCTATTCTATTCTATTCTAGTCTAGTCTAGTCTAGTCTAGTCTAGTCTAGTCTAGTCTAGTCTATATAATTCTACGTTCATATCAAATTAAAAATCGGCTGTAGCTCTGACATTTATCCTGGAGAAGGGGTTGGACTAGAAGACCTTCAAGGCCCCTTCCAGCTCTATTCTATTCTATTCTATTCTATTCTATTCTATTCTATTCTATTCTATTCTATTCTATTCTATTCTATTCTATTCTATTATTCTATTCTATTCTATTCTATTCTATTCTATTCTATTCTATTCTAGTCTAGTCTAGTCTAGTCTAGTCTAGTCTATATAATTCTACGTTCATATCAAATTAAAAATCGGCTGTAGCTCTGACATTTATCCTGGAGAAGGGGTTGGACTAGAAGACCTTCAAGGCCCCTTCCAACTCTATTCTGAATGTTTCCCCAAGACTTCCTTCTGGAACGGCACCAGAGATTGACGGTTCACCCATCCCGAGAGCAGAACATGGTTTGTGAGAAAAAAAAAAGACATCCCGCTCCCTAAAAGAAAGCAATTATTTTCCCCCAGTTAAGAGTGCGGGATGTAAAAAAAAAAAAAAAAGCGCGTAATAATAGGAAGCCAAGATAAGAAGACGGGTAATTTCAGACGGCAGGTATCGGAGATGGAGGAAGGGAAAAAGAATTTGCTCTCCTCCGGAGCTTCTCTCCGTTCTTTAGTTCTCTCTCTCTCTTCTCTCTCTCTCTCTCTCTCTCTCTCTCTCTCTCTGCACACCCTCTTCTGTTCTTGACGAACAGTTCTCTTGAAGGCACCTCTGCCTGTTTCCCCAGCATAATGAATTCTGTCACTCTCAGTGGTGAGCAGAGGAAGAAAAGAAGGCAAAAAAGCCACCGTCAGCTCCAGTTACAAAGGAAACCTCACTGGTGGCAGAAATCCTGAGACGCTTATGAGCGCCCGCTCCCCTTCCAAGCAGACGCTGGTCCATGGGGCAGTCGATGTTGGACAGGGCTTAGGAGGGCCCCGAGGTTGCCCAGAAGACAGGGGGGGGGGGGGTTTCACCAGGCAGGTGTCAGGAAGATGGGAAACGGGGACGGACAATGTTACAATGAGGTGAATCTCATCAAGGCTTTCATGCTTACCGTCTGGCGGTAGATTGGCTGAAGGGGAGAGGAGGAGGAGGAGGAGGAGGAGGAGGAGGAGGAGGAGGAGGAGGAGGAGGAAGAGCAGAATGACGGGTCCTTGATGCTCTCTGAGCTTGGTGGTTTTCTTGCAGACATTCATTAGCCAACAAGGTAACATCATCAGTGCTAGGAGAGAGTGGGGTTTGTGGAGAGGAGGAGGAGGAGGCGAGGTGGAGGAAGAGGAGGAGGAGGAAAAGTACTGTGAGGTCCTTAGTGCTCTCTCAGCTTGGTGGTTTTCTTGCAGATATTTCATGACCCAACTAGGTAACATCATCAGTGGTAGAAGGGAATGGGGTCTCTAGAAAAGAGGAGGAGGAGGCGAGTAGTAGTAGTAGTAGTAGTAGTAGTAGTAGTAGTAGTAGTAGTAGTACTGTGGGGTCCTTAGTGCTGCTTGAGCTTGATGGTTTTCTTGCAGACATTTCATGACTCAACTAGGTAACATCATCAGTGATAGAAGGAAGAGGGGTTGGCATGGAGGAGGAGGAGGAGGAGGAGGAGGAGGAGTGGGCTGCAGCCTGCCTCCCCCTGCCCACCCTTTCAAGGAGTCTTATCTCCTTTCTATGCCTTGCCAGCCATGTTCTCCTTGGCACCAAGGGAAGTCCAGAAGAAAAGAACTGGAGTGTCCCTCTTGACAACGTTAGATAAGATTTCACACATTGGTTGGGACAAAAAGAACAGACTGGTGATAACAGAATAACGGAGTTGGAAGGGACCTCGGCGGTCTTCTATCTAGTCCAATCCCCTGCTTAAGCAAGAGACCCTATACCATTTCAGACAAATGGCTGTCCAATCTCTTTTTGAAAACTTCCAGTGTTGGAGTGTCCACAGCTCCTGAAGGCAAGATGTTCCAGTGATTAATTGTTCTCACTGTCAGGAAATTTCTCCTTAGTTCTAGATTGGATCTCTTCTTGATCAGTTTCCATCCGTTGCTTCTTGTCCTGCGATGATCTCCACAGTCCCACCAAAAGGTTGCTTTGCACAACCCTCCTCGCCTTTATTATGTATTCCTTCTCATCCACAAGTGTCGTTGTACCCTGCTTCTGAAAGTCTGGGATTTAGGTTGCTAAAGGCCCCTGAATGTTCTTTGGTGGACTTGGGAAGTCCTCCATTTGAGGTGACTAAAAAAAGTGGTGTGTGCCATTGAAAGGCTGGACAATGAAACATTGACAGAACCATTGGGCAAACCACAAAACAGGCTACACCCTAGTGGACAATCACTTAGATATGAGCCAGCAGTGTGCTGCAGCTGCCAAAAAAGCCAACACAGTGCTAGGCTGCATTAACAGAGGGATAGAATCAAGATCACGTGAAGTGTTAATACCACTTTACAATGCCTTGGTAAGGCCACACTTGGAATACGGCATCCAGTTTTGGTCACCACGGTGTAAAAAAGATGTTGAGACTCTAGAAAGAGTGCAGAGAAGAGCAACAAAGAGGATCAGGGGACTGGAGGCTAAAACATACAAAGAATCATTGCAAGAATTGGGTAGGTCTAGTTTAATGAAGAGAAGGACAAGGGGGGACATGATAGCAGTCTTTCAATATCTCAGGGGTTGCCCCAAAGAAGAGGGAGTCAAGCTATTCTCCGAAGCGCCTGAAGGCAGGACAAGAAGCAACAGATGGAAACTAATCAAGGAAAGAACCAACCTACAGATATTTCCACTGGTTATTTGTTTCCTGAGAACAAATAACCAGTGGAACAGCTTGCCTCCAGAAGTTGTGGATGCTCCATCACTGGAGGTTTTTAAGAAGAGAATGGACAGCCATTTGGCTGAAATGGTATAGAGTCTCCTGCTTGAAGGGGTTGGACTAGAAGACCTCCAAGGTCTCTCCCAACTCTGTTGTTCTGTTCTTCTTTTTTTTAAAAAGCTGCAGGATATCTCTGATAGGACCTTGTTTAGCAGAGATGGCCCATTTCCAGCCAAGAAAATCTTTCAACCATCTCTGTTTCCATGATTTAGATTACAGCTATTGGTTTAATTGTATTTTCTATAAAATATCATCCATTTCAAGGGTGGGAAATGGATGTTTTTATTATCACCCATTCAGCTCCTTTTCTGCTACAATCAGAACGAGGGAGACCAGAAATTCAGATACCAAATCTTAATCTTAATCTCGTCAGTGACGGTTCTGTGTCACAAAAATGACGAAGAGATGAAATCATCCCAAATCTGTTTTCTATCAAATAAAGATCGGGGCCATCTCGTTTATATAACTGAGTAGAATAATTGAGGCTTTAGAGTGATCACGACTGAGGTGTAAGAAATTATATTAATTTATAGAAGGACAAATCTGAAAGGGCAAAGATGTTAATTCTATCAGCCAGGTTCTTGGGCAGCGATTTCATTACAAGTCACCTCTTCAATCAGTCACTGAACAGTGGGAGAAGCAACAGGGTTTATTTTGATTTATTTGTTAAGATTTGCATCCTGCTTATTATTTTTTTTTCTCCAGGAGCTTCGATCCTAGGATCAGTGGTTTCCTCTCCCCCCCCCAAAAAAAACACCTGTGTGCACTTTAATTCCCAGAAATCCCCAGCTCTCATGAAGTCTCCACCTCTTAAAAGTTGCCAAGTTTCACAAACACTGATTTAGGCTTAAATTGGCTTTCCTCCAATTTAATCCCACTTCCAACAATCCTGCAAATTGGGTTGGCTGGGAGAAGGATCTTCCACGGTTGAGATGGATTAAAATCTGGGTTTATCCACTCCTGGTCTAATCATGAGACTGTACTGCTTCTCAGGGTGGTGTCTACGCCTCTGTCTCCTGCCAATCTCTGTCATTAGCTCCACCGGAAGCTAATTACAAGGCAGAATCTGGAAGCTCTTCCAAGTTCCCCATTGTACGATTACCATCTCTTTTTTCCCTCTAGATTTCAGCTCTTGGATGAATAATGCAAGAGGGAGAGAGAGAGAGAGAGCAGAGGGAGGGAGCGAGGGAGGGATAAACCATTTCAGATAAATGGTTGTCCAGTCTCTTTTTGAAAGCCTTCAGTGATGGAGCACCCACAACTTCTGGAGGCAACTTCTATTCCACTGGTTCATTGTCCTCACTGTCAGGAAATTCCTCCTTAGTTCTAGGTTGCTTCTCTCCTGGATGAGTTTCCATCCGTTGCTTCTTGTTCAGGTGCTTTGGCTGGATCGATGCTTCAAGTCAAGGGCATCATTATGCTCCTGTCCATGTTCTCTCCAAAGCAGCCCCTCAAACCCCTGTCACATGGTACAACTGCTGTCACCCACCCTTGTGTACGGCAACTTGGATTTGCCCATTCTGCAAACACACTCAGTCTGGAGGAGAATGCTCATCAACCGGGCAAATGCATTTAGAACTCCTTGTTGAATGCTGCTAATGTTGGATGTTCTTGCTTTGACAACATATGGAGATGCAACCTTTTTCTTTCTTATGCTTTACTCTTAGAGTTAGGTGATACTGGGGGAGGAGGAGGAGGAATGTTATGGGAGTTAGTTAGACATAACAATATTGTAATAGTGTGTGAATTCACGGCTTTTGAAATAAGAGATGATAAGAAATGGCAGGTTGGAGAACAGGAGGGAAAGCCTGCATTTCAAGCTAATTGGAGAATGTGATTTATGACCGGAAATTAGAGGAGGGGATTGTGCTTTGATACTATGTGCTCAGGGGAAGGGAATTCAGATTTTGGCTTAACGACTATGTACGTGCCGATGCTATGCTACTCCAATAATGATTCTTGAAGGTAAACAATGCCTCGAAGTTCTTTGAAGAGTTTCATAGGTCGGAACCATAACGCTCCTCTTCAGAGTTCCTTCTGAAGGTTTGAGTACTAAAAACCCGGTGCTGTCTTTGTTCCTTTACAATGTGGTGGAAGTTGGGACTGAACCATAGTTACAAAGCTCTTTCAACCTGGCCGTCGGCCAAATCCAAAACAGCTTTTTTGGAGTCCGTCCAAACGCTCTCTCCTCTTTTCAGAGTGAGTCAGGAAGAGAAACGTTTACGAAAGTCTGGTTAAAAACATTTCCCCACCTGGAGTGGACTTGCAAAATGGAAAGCTTTTGAGCAGAGCGGGACAAGGGCTGGAAAGGGCTCTGTTGATGCAATCCTAGGCTGCATCAACAGAGGGATCCGCATCACGATGAAGGCAGGACAAGAAGCAACGGATGGAAAAACTAACCAAGGAGAGAAGCAACCTAGAACTAAGGAGGAATTTCCTGACAGTGAGAACAATTAACCAGTGGAACAACTTGCTTCCAGAGGTTGTGAATGCTCTGACACTGGAGGTTTTTAAGAACAGACTGGACAGCCACTTGTCTGAAATGATGTAGAGTTTTGTGTCAGTTTTGGTCACCACGATACAAAAAAGACGTTGAGACTGTAGAAAGAGTGCAGAGAAGAGCAACACAGATGATCAGGGGACTGGAGACCAAAACATATGATGAATAGGTGCAGGATTTGGGTATGTCTAGTCTAATGAAGAGAAGGACGAGGGGTGACATGATAGCAGTCTTCCAATATCTCAGGGGCTGCCCCAAAGAAGAGGGAGTCAAGCTATTCTCCAAAGCCCCTGAAAGCAGGACAAGAAGCAACGGATGGAAAAACTAATCAAGGAGAGAAGCAACCTAGAACTCAGGCGAAATTTCCTGAGAGAGAGAACAATTAATCAGTAGAACAACCTGCCTCCAGAAATTGTGGGTGCTCGAACACTGTACGTTTTAAAAAAGAGACTGGACAGCCATTTGTCCGAAATGGCATAGGGTTTCCTGCCTGCGCAGGGGGTTGGACTAGAAGACCTCTAAGGTCCCTTCCAACTCTGTGATTCTGTTAAGACCAGGAGAAATGACAGCACCACTCTATATTGCACTAGTGAGGCCACCCTTGAAATATTGCATCACTTTTGGTCACCATGATACAAAAAAGAGACCCTAGAAAGAGTGCAGAGAAGAGCAACATAAAGGATTAAGGGACTGGAGGCTAAAACATATGATGAGCGAATAATAATAATAATAATAATAATAATAATAATAATAATAATAATAATAATAATAATAATAATAATAATAATAATAATAATAATAATAATAATAATAATAATAAAGTTGGAAGGGACCTTGGAGGTCATCTAGTCCAACCCCCTGCTCAGGCAGGAAACCCTATACCAGGGCTTTTCAACCAGTGGTACGGGTACCACCTGTGGTACATTGGCACCTGGCAGGTGGTACGCGACCATCCTAGAAAAGTGGTAGTGGGGGAGGGGAATGAGCTGAACCGGTGGCAGCACCGCACAAGCCTGAGCGAGAGATGGCTGGAGCTGCAGGGTTGTCAGGGCTCAGCAGAAGCGCCAGGATCAGTGCCAGGCTCCAGCTGGAGCTCGGTGCTGATCCTGGTGCGTCTGCTGAGCCCTGAAGAAGCACCAATCAGCTGGAAAGCAGCACTGATCCTGGCACTTCTGCTGAGCCCTGAAGAAGAGCCGATCAGCTGGAATGTTGCAGCATCTCCAGGGTCTTGTGATTTACATTCAGATGCTTGGCAACTGATTCATATTTATGACGGTCACAGTGTCCCAGGGTCATGTGAAGTGACCAAAACCTGCTGCAACCACTCAGCAGACGGGGGGGGGGGATAAAAACCAAACACCCCCCACCCCACACCCGCTGCCAATCCTCAACACAAATGCTCACAACAATGAAAACCTGGGACAGGAGGAAGAGCGCCGCCAGGTGGGTGTCTTGCTTGGCTGTGGCTTGGGGGGCACTTTTTTCAGTGCCATTGTAACTTCGAACAGTCACTAAGCGAACTGTTTTAAGTCGAGGACTACCTGTATTTTATCACTTTTTTCCTTTTTTTTTTTTTTTTTTTTGGTCATCAAGTTTTTGACACTTGCTAGGCGACTGGTGGTACTCGGATGTTGCCATATCCTAAAAGTGGTACAATGGGTGAAAAGGTTGAAAAGCCCTGCCCTATACCATTTCGGACAAATGGCTGTCCAGTCTCTTCTTAAAAACTTGCAGTGTTGGAGCATTCACCGCTTCTGGAGGCAGGTTGTTCCACTGGTTAATTGTTCTAACTGTCAGGAAGTTTCTCCTCAGTTCCAGGTTGCTTCTCTCCTTGACTAGTTTCCATCCATTACTTCTCGTCCCGCCTTCAGGCGGGACAAGATTGAGGGATCTGGGTCTTGGGGGGCTGGACTAGAAGACCTCCAAGGTCCCTTCCAGCTCTATTCTATATATATATATATAGTCATTGGTACTAGAAGGGAGTGGGGTTTGCTGTCTGTTTATATAGACGTGGCTTCACTATAGGGCAAACACTTGAATATAACCAGAGAGAAAAAAAACTCATTCCCTTCTAGAACTGACAATATTATCGAGTTTGGGTGATGTAATATCTGAAAAAAAACAACCAAGCTCAGAGAGCACCAAGGGCCCCACAGTCCTAGTCGTCGTCATCCTCATCCTCCTCCTCCTCCTCTATGCCAACCCCTCTCCATTCTAGAACTGATGATGTTCCCTAGTTGGGTCATGAACCGTCTGCAAGAAAACAACCAAGCTCAGAGAACACCAAGGACTCCACAGTCCTAGTCCTCCTCCTTCTCCTTCTCCTCCTCCTCCTCTATGCCAACCCCTCTACATTCTAGAACTGATAATGTTACCTAGTTGGGTCATGAACCGTCTGCAAGAAAACAACCAAGCTCAGAGAGCACCAAGGACCCCACAGCCCAATCCTGAGCTACAAATATTCTCCTCGGTTGCTGGAGAAGGCTTTAGTGTTGTTTCCATAAAACAGAGAGACAGCATTGTGTTCCTTCTGGAATTCCACACAATCCCTTAACAACAGCTCTATTCTGGGTTACAAAACGTGGAAGAAAAGGAAAGTAGAATAAAGGAGTCGGCAAACACGCTTTTTATACGTTTCACTTATCTCCTGTGTCTTTGTTCCTCATTGTTGTAAGCTGCCCAGAATCGTCCATTTGAGCGGAGGGCTATAAAAATGGGATGAATGGAATGAATGGATGAAACACACACACAGATCCAGCCTGTGACTCCCTGATGCAGAAGAAAACAGAGATTCCTCTTATGGCCACCCCTGGTAGGGCTGGAAAAAAAAATGCCAATTCATATTTCCTGTGCTTCCCTTCTCTTGAAATTTGTTTTTTTTTCCAGCCCAGCAAAATGCAGTATAAAAATATATACAAATATACCTGTCTATCAGCAGGAAAGGCCTGTGAAAACAAAGGAATCGGGTTGGGAAAAATGGCTGGATCCGGCTGGCGGATGGGAAGAAAGACATTCAGGATAATGCCCCAATTTTGGTGTTTCCCAAAGGGAGAAGCAATTGAAGCTGGCTTATTTCTCTTTATAGGAGGAACTAGAATGGACAGACCTGGACAGAATGCTTTCCAATTTAAGCATAAAACAGAGGCATAGATTCAAGATCACACGAAGTATTAGTACCGCTTTATAAAGCCCTAGTGAGGCCACACCTGGAATACGGCAGCCAGTTTTGGTCACCGTATCACAAAAAAGATGTTGAGAGTTTGGAAAAAATTCAGAGAAGAGAAACTAAGATGATCAGAGGCCTGGAGACCAAAACGTACGAAGAACGGCTGCAGGACTTGGGTTTGGCTAGTCTAAAGAAAAGAAGAAATAGGGGAGACATGATAGCAGTCTTCCAGTATTTGAGGGGCTGCCACAAAGAAGAGGGGGACAGGTTGTTCACCAGAGCACCAGAGGGAAGGACGAGAAACAATGGATGGAAACTGATCAAGGAGAGAAGCAACCTGGAATTAAGGAGAAACTTCCTGACAGTGAGGACAATCAACCAGTGGAACAGCTTGCCACCAGAAATCGTGGGCGTTCCCATCACTGGAGATTTTTAAGAAGAGACTAGACAATCACCCGTCTGAAATGGTATAGGATTTTCTGCCTGAGCAGGGGGCTGGACTAGAAGACCTCCAAGGTCCCTTCCAGCTCTATTCTATTCTATTCTATTCTATTCTATTCTATTCTATTCTATTCTATTCTATTCTATTCTATTCTATTCTATTCTATTCTATTCTATTCTATAAACAATGGATGGAAACTGATCAAAGAGAGAAGCAACCTAGAATTAAGAAGAAACTTCCTGACAGTCAGGACGATTAACCAGTGGAACAACCTGCCTCCAGAAACTGTGAATGCTCCAACGTTGGAAGTTTTTAAAGATAAAGATAAATAAAGATAAATAACCTTTATTGTCATTTTTATATTGTGGGCACAATGGCACACATAAAAAATGAAATTTAGTTGCCCGCTCTCAAAGTGAAACATATACATGACACACACCTAAACATACTATGTACAACATATATATAGACCCACATCCCTACATATACATAGCAAATAAATATTAAATACTGTCCATCTTGAATATGTAACGCAAGGAGGAAGTTTGAGAGTTCGCAAGGTTAATGCTGTATGGAATGAAACTATGGCTGAATCTGGATGTTCTGCTACGGATACCACGAAGCCTCCTCCCAGAAGGTAACAAGGAAAACAGGTTGTGAAGAGGATGTGTAGTGTCCCAGAAAATCTTGCGGGCCCTGCTCAAGCAACGCTTCTGTGCTATGTCCTGGATGGTAGGGAGGGAACTGCCAATGATCTTTTCGGCCATCCTCACCACTCTCTGCACCGCCTTCCTGTCTGAAGCAGTGATGCCTCCAAACCAGACTGTGACGCTGTATGACAGGATGCTCTCGATTGTCCCCCTGTAGAAAGTGGTCAGGACAGGGGAAGGAAGATGTGCTTTTCTCATGCGGCGCAGAAAATGCAGGCGCTGCTGTGCCCGCTTCACCAGTTTCTCACTGTTTAGCGACCAATTCAGCCTACTCGTTAGCTGCACACCCAGGAATTTGATGCTGGTAACCATCTCCACAGGTGAATCATTTATGCACAGAGAAGTGTGGCTGTGCCTGCCTTTTCTGAAATCAACAATGATCTCTTTGGTTTTTCTTGTATTTAAAACTAGGCTGTTTTCCTTACACCAGTTCACCAACCCCTCAACCTCCTTGCAGTAAGCTTCCACCTTGTCATCCTGAATAAGGCCCACTACTGTTGTATCATCTGCGAACTTCACAATATGGTTGGTGGCAAACCTAGCACAGCAGTCATGGGTCAACAGGGTGAACAGCAGCGGACTTAAGACGCAGCCCTGAGGAGAACCTGTGCTCAAGAAAATGGTATTTGAGGTATTTGTTCAAACTCGCACATATTGGGGCCTGTTGGTAAGAAAATCCAGAATCCAGTTGCACAAAGGAGTGTTTAAGCCTAAAAGGCCCAGTTTGTCTACTAGATGCTGGGGAATGATTGTGTTAAACGCCGAACTGAAGTCGACAAACAGCAAACGCACATGAGTATTTCTTTCCTCCAAGTGCTTCAGGCTCAGATGGAGAACGGAAGAAATAGCATCCTCCGTAGAGCGATTTGGTCGGTAGGCAAACTGAAGCGGGTCAAATGCTGGCGGGAGGATAGATACAATAGTGTCTTTTATCAGCTTCTCAAAGCATTTCATGATGGTGGATGTCAGTGCAACCGGACGGTAATCATTGAGGCCTGTGATTGTGGACTTTTTTGGCACTGGCAAGATGATGGCCATCTTAAAACACGATGGGACCACTGCCTGCTGCAATGAGAGGTTGAAAATATCAGTGAGAACACAAGCCAGCTCCTCTGCGCATTCCCTGAGGACACGTCCAGGGATGTTATCTGGGCCTGCTGCTTTCCGAATGTTAACTGTCTGCAGTGTTTTCCGGACAGAGGTGACATCAAAGCTAGGCACTTGCTCATCAGGATAGGGCACAGCTTTCCTAGCAGGAGTACTATTTGATGCCTCAAATCTACCAAAGAATGCATTCAGTTTGTTTAGGAAGTCTGTGTCATCCTTACATCTCGATGGAGCCACCTTGTAATCCGTAATGGCCTGGATTCCTTGCCACATTTGCCTGGTGTTTGTTGGGTCCTGAAAAGTTCTGAATTTTCTGGCAATGGGCTTGCTTTGCACCTTTTACGGCACTTTTCAGATTTGCTCTGGCTGTTCTAAGTGCCAGCATGTCACCAGATTTAAAAGCCACATTCCGTGCTTTCAGCATCTTGCGGACCTCATAAGTCAGCCACGGTTTTTCATTCGCCCTCACAACAAAGCTTTTCAGGACACAGACATCTTCTATGCACTTTTGGATATATGCAGACACCGTGGTGGCATACTCCTCAACATTTGTATGTTGGTTATCAGTAGCTGCTTCCTTAAACATGCCCCAATCTGTACATTCAAAGCAGTCTTGTAATGCTTCTATAGCTCCCTCTGTCCAAATCCTCACCTGCTTTACTGTATGTTTCACTCTGACTAATAAAGGTTTATATGCTGGAATAAGCAGCACTGAGAGATGGTCAGAGGAGCCCAGGTGAGGGCGGGGGATAGCTTTGAAAGCCTTCTTGATGTTGGAATAAGCAAGATCCAGTGTATTGTCCCCTCTGGTTGCAAAATCCACATATTGATGGAAATGTGGCAGGGTAGCTTTCAAATCCACTTGGTTAAAGTCTCCCACAGCAATAAATGCACCTTCTGGGTGAGTAGTTTGTAACTACTACTTAAGAAGAGATTGGACCACCATTTGTCTGAAATTGTATAGGGTCTCCTGCTTGAGCAGGGGGGTGGACTAGAAGACCTCTAACGTCGCTTCGAACTCTGTTACTGTTGCTCTGACCTCAGATTCTGCCTTTCCTAGCTTCCGAATAATCTTCAAGGGCAGCCCACGCAGAGAGCAATGCAGTAATCCATCTGAGAGATGACCAAGGGCATAGGTGACAGTGCAGACAGAAATCGCTGTTGTAATTTGTCCTTCCCAGCTAAAACTAGCATCCCCGACCTGCTATTTTTAAAACAACTTGCTCAGAACAGCAAAGAATGGTGAAGTTCTCCCTGCTAAATTTAGCACGACCGGTTTTACCCACCACCTGGATTCTAGCACAACATAATTATCTAGATTTAGCCGGGATCTCTCATTGCTCTAGTAAAACCTTAATAAGAGTTAAAATGAAGGAGGGAGGGAGGGATGAATAAAACATGTTCTATTTATCTAATATAAAAACGTGTCTAAGTGCAAAGAGATTCGCTCGTTTGTTCCACCTTCATTCCGTTTCCTGCTGCCTTTTCACGTAATATCCTAGACTAGATGAAAGATTTTTTTTTTAAATCTCATTAATGTTGCATTCCAAACTCTTTAAGAAATGTGGGATAGATACCTTAGAGGAGGAGGAGGAGGAGGAGGAGGAGGAGGAGGAGGAGGAGAGGTCATCAAAATAATTAAATTTGGAGTTTATGGATGTGGGGTGGAAGGCACAGTGAGTGAACCAGGCCCACGTTAGTGATTGTTGCCCCTTAATTATAACTGAATTGAGGTCCAGGGCAAAATGTTTGACAACTCAAATTAGCAGTCGGGATCAAAGGCCGCTGTGTTGGTAATTGCTGTCGTTCCTAGCAAGGAGGGCCCTTCGTTGGGACGGTAAAATTGGCAGTTCTTCACCTTCCTTTCTGTGAGCATTCTGTATTTTAACTAATAAGACGGCAGGAACATAACATGGTAGAAAAGACAGTGATTAATCTAATGTCTATAGGTTTTAGTGTTCGACCACTAACGTGGGCGTGCTGAAGGAGATTTTTTTCGGAGAATATGTCTGATGTTATGTTGTATTATATTATCCCTTTGAGTATAACATCTGTCTGTCTGTCTGTCTGTCTGTCTGTCTGTCTGTCTGTCTGTCTATCTATCTATCTATCTATCTATCTCTATCTCCATATCCATCTATCTATCTATCTATCTATCTATCTATCTATCTATCTATCTATCTATCTATCTATCTATCTATCTATCTATCTATCTATCTATCTATCTATCTATCTATCTATCTATCTATCTATCTATCTATCTCTATCAGGAGGATAAGAAACAATGGTTGGAAACTGATCAAAGAGAGAAGCAACCTAGAACTGACAGTGAGGACAATTAAGGACAATTAACCAGTGGAACAGCTTGCCTCCTGAAATCGTGGGCGCTCCATCGCTGGAGATTTTTTAAGAAGAGACTAGACAGTCATTTATCTCAAATGGTATAGGTTCTCCTGCTTGAGCGGGGGGGGGGGGAGGGGGCTGGACTAGAAGACCTCCAAGATAGATAGATCCCTTTCAGCTCTATTCTATTCTATCTGTCTCGCTATCTATTTCTGTCTGTCATCCTCTCTCTCTCTCTCATCCCTCTATCTATCTAGCCATATCTGAATTATCTATCTATCTATCTATCTATCTATCTATCTATCTATCTATCTATCTATCTATCTATCTATCTATCTATCTATCTATCTATCTATCTATCTATCTATCTATCTATCTATATCCCTCTATCCCTCTATCTATCTATCCATCTATCTATCTATCTATCTATCTATCTATCTATCTATCTATCTATCTATCTATCTATCTATCTATCTATCTATCTATCTATCTATCATCTATCTATCTATCTATCTATCTATCTATCTATCTATCTATCTATCTATCTATCTATCTATCTATCTATCTATCTATCTATCTATCTATCTACCTACCTACCTACCTACCTACCTATCATCTATCATCTCTCTCTCTCCATCCATCCATCCATCCCACACCTTTATTATTTTTATCCCAAAAAAACTCAAGGAAGCAAACACCCACATTACACCGTTCTCCTCCTATTTCTTCCAAAAACAACAACATTCTGTGAGGTGTTCAGAATAAAATGGCACGAGTCTGTGGCGAGACAGCTAGGACCTGTCCCCCTTGGTTCAAATGTTTTGCACAAATTGCCGAATATTTTGGAGAAAATCTCTAGAAAATGAGTAACATTATGGATTGCTGATTTAAGTACATCAATTATTGGAAACGACATACACAACACGTTTCTTAGGGGTAGTTGCCTCAAAAACAGCAGATGTTTAGGAAAGCTGCGTTTAAGCTGTGAACATGATGGAGAGTTGTGAACCTAACAGTATTTAATAGGAAAAGATTTCAGGTTTTTTTTTAAAAAAAAATGGACTTAAAATGTGTTAAGGTGGAACAATAAGTAAATATACTCAAGTCTGCTAGGGAACAGAATGAGGCTCTTGTGCACTTCATCTGATCGTAAGCAGGAATGCTACTATTAGTATCAATACTCTGCTTTCCTTGAAGAGGACATCAAGGCTAAAACTATTAGGGCTAAGGTTCCCCTACAATTTTTTTTTAATTATTTGGTTCAAAAGATTAAAACACAAAATCCAAAGGAGAAATAAATAAAGAGAAAACAACAAGAATTATCCGTGGCGTCTTGGTTAAGTAGTTTCCCCTTGGGGTTTTGTACTTTAATCTTTTGAATAAAATAAAAATTAAAAAAATAAATAAAATAAAAACAAACTAAACTTCCCCCTACGTTTTATTCTCCCAACCAACTTTTGAATGGTTAACTGGCCTCAAATCACCACAATGCGCTGTTTTTGACAAGTGGGGATTTGAATCTGTTGTCCTGTGTCGCAATTCAGTCCCGTAATCATGATTATCGTTGTGCCTGCACAACTGGTGTATTTTCTCAACTCCTTTGTGCAGAAGCCTACGTGGGAGAGGTGATCATTGTATAACTATTTTCCCTTGCTAATTTTATTTAGAAGCAGCGAATTCTAAATTCACTGTCATCCCCCACATTTCGTTGCAAGGGGATACCTTAAACACTATATTTTCCATCAGTGTGTATGTGTGTGTGTGTGGTGTGTGTGCTACCTGCTCTAACCTACGCCGGCGAAACACGGACACTAACCTCACAATTGATACAAAAGCTACAAGCGGTGCAAAGAGCTGTGGGAAGATCCACGTTCGGCATCCCAAGACAAGACAGAAAGATTCTGCCCGTGGATTAAAGGGCAAACGAAAGTATACTATATCATCAAGAGAGTAAAAGAGAGTAAAAGAGTTGAAATGGAAACAGGCTGGTCACACAGCAGGAAGAACTGATGTGAGGTGGACCAAGGTGGACCAGATATGTGGCTGTCCAATCTCTTCTTATAAGCCTCCAGTGATGAAGCACCCATAACTTCTGGAGGCAAGCTGTTCCACTGGTTAATTGTTCTCACTGTTAGGAAGTTTCTCCTTAATTCCAGGTTGCTTCTCTCCGTGATTAATCAATCAGAATAGAGCTGGAAGGGACCTTGGAGGTCTTCTAGTCCAACCACCTGCTCAAGCAGGAGACCCTACACCACTTCAGATAGGAGGCTGTCCAGTCTCTTCTTAAAAACCTCCAGTGATGAAGCACTCACAACCTCTGGAGGCAAGCTGTTCCACTGGTTAATTATCCTTACTGTTAGGAAGTTTCTCCTTAATTCCAGGTCGCTTCTCTCCTTGATTAATCAATCAGAATAGAGCTGGAAGGGACCTTGGAGGTCTTCTAGTCCAACCCCCTACTCAAGCAGGAGACCCTATACCAGTGGTGGCGAACCTTTTAGAGACCGAGTGCCCAAACTGCAACCCAAAACCCACTTATGCATCGCTGGGTGCCGGGTGGGCATGGCTATGGTGGTCATGGCAGCATGGGTGGGCATGGCCAGGGTAGGCGTGGCCACCTCGATGTTGCTCCTGAGGAGGGATGCCTGTGGGGGCCGGGCAGGGTTGGGGGAGATCCAGGGGGTCTCTGGCGGGTGGGGCAGTGGGTCCACTCTGACTCATGCCCACTCTCTCGCTGTCTGCAGCAAATGCTGCTTCCGCCGAAAGTTGCTCCCTTTATAGCCTCTCGCCTATTCCCAGACTGCGTATGCGCGGAGAGCTGCGCATGTGCTGACAGGAGGAGGGAGCAGCTTGGCCCAGCAATGGCTCGCGTGCCACCAGAGACGGCTCCGCGTGCCACCTGTGGCACGCGTGCCATAGGTTCGCCACCACGGCCCTATACCATTCCAGACAGGTAGCTCTCCGGTCTTTTTTTAAAAAACGTCCAGTGATGAAGCACCTGCAACTTCTGAAGGCAATCTATTCCTCTGATGAATTGTTCTAACTGTCAGGAAGTTTCTCCTTAATTCCAGGTTGCTTCTCTCTTTGCTCAGTTTCCAACCCTTGTTTCTCGTCTTTCCTTCTGGTGCTTTGGAAAATAAGTTGACACCCCCCCTCCCCTCTTCTTTGTGGCAGCCCCTCAAATATTGGAATACTGCTTGATCAAAAGTGTCCACGAAAGAGACCTAAAATAAGACGCAGCAACAACATCAGCAAGTGTGGCAAAAGAATGCCCAGGGCCGTAATGGTTGGAAACGTGCTGAAGAGGCCTTCATCCTGCAGTGGATAGACAATGGCTAAAATGAGGAGGATGACGACGAGACTATAGTAATACACTGTGCGTTCATTGGTGCAAAGTATTAGATTAGTGTCATGCAACAAAGAGGATGTGTAGTGTATTAAATCACCTCCTAGAAGTTTTCCAGGGCTTCCTTACTTGATCGGTGAGAAAAGCTGGTGTCCTTGGAGACCAAAGATCTCAAGGACATTTGAAGGGCCTCTACATCCTCATCACACAGACCTCCTAACAAAGTGTAAACAATGCATACTAAAGCACTTTTGTGTTGTCTTCCTACACAAGGTTTAGTAGCTCAACAGAAAACTTATTCTCTCACTCTGGTTACCAGGCAACGACCTACGTCGCTGCCTAATGGTTTTATTGCACGTCGTATGCTATATGTGTGCAACCTCCTGCATATACATATATATATATATATATGCAGGTCTTGGCGTATTCGGGTCTTTTCCCGTGTAAGATTGAGAGTGTCTTGGCGACGTTTCGACGAGGTCCCACTCGCCATCTTCAGGCTGGTGTCTTCGGCTTCGTGCTTGTGCGAGCAAACCGTGATCGGAGCTGCCGTCCTTCTATAAATATTGGAGGGGTGTGTGTGGCGTGTTGGCTTTGTAGCTGTAAGCGGGTTGGTTGGCTGTGTTGTTACATCTTGATTGGAAGATGGAATTGATGTAAGCAAATTAGCTGATGTAGCTGTAAGCGGGTTGGTTGGCTGTGTTGTTGGTTGGTTGTGTTGTTCCATCTTCCAATCAAGATGCAACAGCTTGCCACCAGAAGTTATGGGTGTTTCATCACTGGAGGTTTTCAAGAAGAGACTGGACAGCCACTTGTCTCAACTTGTAATAGGGTCTCCTGCTCGAGGAGGGGGTTGGACTAGAAGACCTCCAAGGTCCCACCCAACTCTGTTATTCTATGTTCTATGTTGACGTTTTTGAACTTAAACCTCAAATTAAAATTAAAATCCTTAAAATTAAGGAGAAACTTTCTAACAGTGAGAAGAATTAACCCGTGGAACAACTTGCCTGCGGAGGTTGTGGGTGCTCCATCACTGGAGGCTTTCAAGAAGAGACTGGACAGTTAATTTTTTGGACTGGTATAGGGTCTCCTGCCTGAGCAGGGGGCTGGACTAGAAGACCTCCAAGGTCCCTTTGAACTCTGTCATTCTGTTATTTGCTTGGGTTCAAGTCAGGCAGAAGATGGGAGGCAGAGTGAGCCCAAAGTCCCTTAGACCCACTCACTACTCACCGTGGCACACTGTGAGCCTTACAAACACATTCTGGAGTTCTCTCCATCTCTCCCGAGCCGGCATGAACATCCATTTCTCTTCTCTTACATTTACATCAAGATAACCCAGTGGCAGGCTGGTTTTTGGGTATTGAAAGGGCCCAGCTGTGCATTATTGGCTTTGCATGAAGTTTGTTTATGAAAGGCAAAGGCAAATTAATCACAGGATGTCAAATGCAGCTGGGAGCGGCCAGAAATGCAAAGAATGCATTCATTACAGAATGGCAGGTGTCAAACCGACACAGTGGAGACGTCGATTGATGTCTTCCCAAAGTGTGTTTTGGCGCTTCCAGAAACAAGCAAACAAACAAAGTTCGGCTCGATTTTTTTTTCCCCTTTTCATTCTTTGCAACATTTGGAACTGGATCGTGGCTGATTTTTGCTCTGTTTTAATGGAAGGTGCGCCCGGGATTTATGGCTGGTGAACGAAAAAGCTCCCGACGGTGACACTGAAGGAGAGTTGCCAGGCCCAGAACATGCTGATAGGCTGCCAGACTCCCATCAGGATCACCTTTCCCAAGCAGGTGCCCTCCTGGTCTGGGAAGGCAGCTTGGTCTAGTGGTTAAGGCGCCAGGCTAGAGAGTGGGAGATGGTGAGTTCTAGTCTCGCCTTACACATGAAAGCTGACTGGATGACTCACCGGAAGATGGTGAGTTCTAGTCCTGCATTGGGTAGGAAAGCCGGCTGGGTGACTTTGGGCCAATCACCAGGAGACGGTGAGTTCTAGTCCCGCCTTAGGCATGAAGGTACACTGGATGATTTTGGGCCAATCACCAGGAGACGGTGAATTCTAGTCCCGCCTTAGGCATGAAACTACACTGGATGACTTTGGGCCAATCACCAGGAGACGGTGAATTCTAGTCCCGCCTTAGGCATGAAAGTACACTGGATGACTTTGGGCCAATCACCAGGAGAGGGTGAGTTCTAGTCCCGCCTTAGGCATGAAAGTACACTGGATGATTTTGGGCCAATCCCCAGGAGACGGTGAATTCTAGTCCCGCCTTAGGCATGAAAGTACACTGGATGATTTTGGGCCAATCACCAGGAGACGGTGAGTTCTAGTCCCGCCTTAGGCATGAAAGTACACTGGATGACTTTGGGCCAATCACCAGGAAATGGTGAGATCAAACACTAACTAGCAGTTAGAAGACCCCACGAAAACTCTTTAATTGCACAACAAAAAGTCAAACTTAACCATAGTTTCAATTGGAAAAACGTGACCATCCTAGATCAAGCCAAGTCCAAAAATGCTAGGGAATTTCTAGAAGATCTGGCACGCTGACAGATTAGCCACCAATAGACACATGGACATAAGCTACATCGACCTACTGTGCAAAAGAGACATCAACTAGCCAAAAAGGGAACCAAAAGGCCTAAGCACCTCTCCACCAGCAATCAGCACCCAGATGAGCATGGATCAACTCCAAGGTTAATATCAGAGTAACAATCAAAGTAAGCAACACCCCAATCAAGGAAGTGGCAAGCAAGTCAGCAGTAAATCACTCAACCAAACAACCTCTAAGACCACGCCCACCAATACTGAGAACGTCCACAGTAGACTTAGTGCAAAGCCCACTCCTTCTAACGCCTGATGATGTTCCTAGTTGGGTATGAACATCTGCAAGGAAACCACCAAGACGTCAGAAGACAGAACCAAGGACCCCAGTCGTTCGTCGCTTCTCTTCTTCTTCTTCTTCTTCTTCTTCTTCTTCTTGCTTATTCTTCTCTTCTTCTTCTTCTTCTTCTTCTTCTCTTTCCTTCTTCTTCTTCTTCTTCTTCTTCTTCTTCTTCTTTTCTTCTTCTTCTTCTTTCTTCTTCTTCTTCTTCTTCTTCTTCTTATTCTTCTTCTTCTTTCTTCTGTCTTCTTCGTCTTCGTCTTCTCCTTCTCCTCCTCTTCCTCCGCACCTCCCGGCTTCTTCTCCTCCTCCTTCTCCCCTCCTCCTCCTCCTCCTCCTCCTCCTCCTTCTTCTTCTCCTCCTCCTTCTCCTCCTCCTCCTTCTCCTTCTTCTTCTTCCTCTTCCTCTTCCCCTCTGCAAAGACTCTCCCTTCTAGCACGGATGTTACATAGTTGGGTCATGAAACCTCCGTAAGAAAACCACTCACAGAGCACCAAGGATCCCACAGTCCTCCTCCTCCTCTCCTCCTCCTCCTCCTCTCTGCAAAGCCCACTCCCTTCTAGCCCTGATGACGTTACCTCGTTGGGTAACGAAAAGTCAGCAAGAAAACCACCAAGCTCAGAGAGCATCCAGGATCCCTCAAAGTAGTTGGTCTCCCTTAGTTCTGCTGGAAGAACAGCAGGTGCCATCAAAAGGGATCTGCAAAATTAGCCTTTTTCTGAAGACTTCCTTAGACAAATAACATCCACCCACAAAGAGTAGAACCGCCAGGAAATGAGTGACGCTGAAGAAGAAGCTCACACACAATGGTCTCCAGCTGCAGGAGAATGAGGCAAACCTCCAGAATCTCTTTGTCATTCCTTCTCCCACTTCCTCACCCTCTCGCCTTCTGATGCTGTTGAAAAACATCCTCCTGGGTGCACTTACAAATACCCTTAAGGAGTCTTTGGAATGAACGAACCAAAAGGGAGAGCAGATAAGCAGACTAAGCACCCATCAAGAGTGTCAGGAGATTCCAATGGTTAGGAAAACGAACTAGTGAGAAATGAATGTGGTATGTTATTGTGAATATATATTAGTAAGGAGAATGATATGTATTGACCCACGGATACTGTTTATGATTATCGTTTATTATATTTACTACAGCTATTTATCATTATATTAATTAGTGTTAACTGAACATATGTACCCGGACAATAGTCTGTTTGCTAAAGTTTGAAAATGTTATTGGGGGGTAACTCCAATGTTGATCCCAATCCTGACCCTAACCCTACCCCAAACCTTAATCCCTATCCCGATCCTATCCCATCCCTAACCCTATAAAACTCAATAAAAACTTTTAGACAAAAAAAGGTTGGGGTCAAAATGGTAGCATGGAAAGGAGGACAACGGGGAGGAGATGTAGCACCGAAGAGCTTAAGCATGGAGGAAGGATTCCATTCCTGACTAATCATCTCCTTCAGAAGAACAGAATAAGAGAGTTGGAAGGGACCTTGGAGGTCTTCTAATCCATCCCCTTCCTCTGGCAGGAAACCCTAATACCATTTCAGACACATGGTTGTCCAATCTCTCCTTAAAAAGTTCCAGTGTCGGAGCATTCACAGCTTCTGGTGGCAGGTTGTTCCACTGGTTAATTGTTCTCACTGTCAGGAAGTTTCTCCTCAGTTCTAGGTTGCTTCTCTCCTTGGTTAGTTTCCATCCGTTGTTTCTTCTCTTGCCTTTTGGTGCTTTGGAAAATAGTTTGACCCCCCCTCATCTTTATAGAAGCCCCTTAAATATTGGAAGGCTGCTATCATGTCTCCCCTAGTCCTTCTTTTCATTAGGCTGGAGATACCCAATTCCTGTTACCGTTCTTCGCGTGCTTTAGCTTCCAGCTCCCTAATCGTTCTCGTTGCTCTTCTCTGCCCACTTTCCAGAGTCTCAACCTCTTTTTCAAGGGGTGGACACTCATCAGAGGGATTTCCTGACGGTGAGAATGACCAATCCGTTGGAACAGCTTGGCTTCTGGAGTTGTGGGTGCTCCAGCCTTGGAGGTTTTCAAGAAAAGACTGGGAAATCATTTGTACAGGACAGTATAAGATCTCCTGATTTGGACGCGGGGTTGGACTAGTAGATCTCCGATCAGCCCTGTGTATTGGTGCAGATGAGAGGGGGACTGTCAAATTGAAACCTTTTCTGAAATGTCTGCAAGAAAAAAAACCAAGCTCAGAGAACACCAAGGACCCCACAGTCCTCCTCCTCCTCCTCCTCTCTCTGCAAATCCCACTCCCTTCTGGCACTGACGATGTTCCCTAGTTGGGTCATGAAACGTCTGCAGGAAAACCACCAAGCTCAGAGAGCATCCAGGACTCCACAATTCTCCTCCTCCTCCTCCTCCTCCCCACAAACCCTTCTAGCACTGATGTTACCTAGTTGGGTCATGAAACACCCACAGGAAAACCACCAAGCTCAGAGAGAACCAAGGACCCCACAGTCCTCCTCTTCCCTGCAAACCTCACTCCCTTCCAGCACTGACGATGTTACCTAGTTGGGTCATGAAACGTCTGCGAGAAAACAACCAAGCTCAGAGAGCACCAAGAAAATCACAGTTCACCTCATTCTCCTACTCTCCTCCTCCTCCTCCTCCTCCTCCCTCTGCAAACTGCACTCCCTTCTAGCATTGATGATGTTACCTAGTTGGGTCATGAAACGTCTGCAAGGAAACCACCAAGCTCAGGGAGCATCCAGGACCCCTGATTTCAAACCCTGAGCTACAAATATTCTCCTGTACTGAAATCCTTTCTGTCTGAAGCTTGCAAGAGACAGGATAACATTTGGGAAGATATTGTGGTGAGGGCAATTACAGAGGCAATGAATTCAGTAGGCAAGCAATTCGGTCCAATCAAGATTCACGTCAGCATAGACTGGGGAATTATGTAATTATATTTTTTATGCCTGAGATTCAACAGGAAATCATGTTGAATCTTAGTTACGGCCGATAAGAAGTGCTCTGTGAGTAAATCAGGGTGGATCAACAGAAGGGTTACCGATCCGGTAAATAAAATCATTTTTTTAAATAGATGGGGGAAAACATTATTCTGCCTGGCCAGGAAGTATGGGATTTGCAGCCCCAATCTGGGACGAGGTGGCTGAAGGGGCTGCCCCAAAGAAGAGGGAGTCAAGCTATTCTCCAAAGCGCCGGAAGGCAGGACAAGAAGCAACGGATGGAAACTAACCAAGGAGAGAAGCAACCTACAACTAAGGAGAAACTTCCTGACAGTTAGAACAATTAACCAGTGGAACAACCTGCCTCCAGAAGCTGTGAATGCTCCAACACTGGATGTTTTTAAGAAGAGACTGGACAGCCATTTGTCTGAAATGGTATAGGCTTTCCTGCCTGAGCAGGGGGTTGGTCTAGATGACCTCCAAGGTCCCTTCCACCTCTATTCTGATTGATGGAGAAGGGATTGACCCTGAGTCATGTCAGGACACAGGACAAATGGAGGCTAAAACATATAAGGAACGGTTGCTGGAATTGGGTATGTCTAGTCTAATGAAGAGAAGGACGAGGGGTGACATGATAGCAGTGCTCCAATATCTCATGGGCTGCCCCAAAGAAGAGGGAGTCAAGCTATTCTCCAAAAGCATTTGAAGGCAGGAGAAGAAGCAATGGATGGAAACTAATCAAGGAGAGAAGCAACCTAGAACTAAGGAGAAACTTCCTGACAGTTAGAACAATTAACCAGTGGAACTCCTTGCCTCCAGAAGCGGTGAATGCTCCAACACTGGACGTTTTAAAGAAGAGACTGGACAGCCATTTGTCTGAAATGGTATAGGGTATCCTGCCTGAGCAGGGGGTTGGACTAGATGACCTCCAAGGTCCCTTCCAACTTTATTATTATTATTATTATTAAGTAGGAGTCACAATTGCTCACATGATTTATAAACCAAGTAACAACATGGACGTGGAAGGAAAGAAATGGAGCGCTGGTGAAAAGGATGGAGGAGGGAACGGGGGGGGGGGGGGGCGGAGAAACGTTTCACCCCCCAGATGTGAAAAATCAATTTTGCTTTCTGCCTTTTCATTTAGAAAGCAGGACGATTCAGTTGGCTCCCTTTGTTCATTTTCTACATAAAATGCCACCAAGCTAGCAGCTTTCGGCTACCCAGAGCATGTAAGAGGTAAATAGCTTTAAAAATATTTGAGAGATTTTTAATGAAGCCAATTTACATCCGTTGGTGGCAGGGGAAGGTCTGAGGCAACTTCATTTCGTTCCATCTTCCACACATTTGTGGCCAAAGATACAGTTTACTTTGCCCTCAAATCGGCAAGGCCGCCATACGTGGGCCGAAGCGATTCCCCCCCCCCCCCGTCTCAGTTTGGGTGGTCTTTTGCTCTCTAATGAAATGTCAGGGGCTTCACTCTGATTTCGTGATACCAACAGACGCAGATGCTGGGAAATGTGTAGAAGAAGAGGGGGAGAAGCAGAACCAAATGGAGGTGAGATAAAGGTGAAGGTAGAAAGGAAGAAGGAAGAGGAGGAGGAAAAGAAAGAAAGAAGGAAAGAAAGAAAGAAGAGGAAACAAAAAAGAAAGAAAGAAAAAAGAGAAAGAGGAAAGAAAAAAGAAAAAAGAAAGAGGTAAGAGAAAAGAAAGAGAGATGAAAGAGGAAAGAAAAAAGAAAGAAAGAAAGAAAGAAGAAAGAGGTAAAAAAAGAAAGAAGGAAAGAAAGATGAAAGAGGTAAGAAAAAAGAAAGAAAGAAAGAAAAAGAAAGAAGAGGAAACAAAAAAGAAAGAAAAAAGAAAGATGAAAGAGGTAAGAAAAAAGATATCCAAGGTCCCTTCCAACAGCATCATCATCATCATCATCATCATCATCATCATCATCATCATCATCCTGGAGAATAAAGCAAGTGAATCACTGCAGTCATTAAGTTAACAACAGCGTTGTTAAGTGAATCCAGATTCCCTCTTGACTTCGCTTGTCAGGTGGTCGCAAAAGGGGATCCTACGACGGCGCAACCGTCGTAAATACGAGTCAGTTGCCAAGCCTCTGAATGTTGATCACATGACCCCCTGGGATGCTGCCAGGGTTGCAGGGGTGAGAAAGGGTGAAAAGCCACATTTTCCAAGTGCTGTTGTCACTTTGAACAGTCACCAAATGAATTGTTGCAAGTCAAGGATTACCTGTATAGCCTAGATGGGGGGTCATTTGGGAGAAAAGCGAAGTTGCTGTGCATTTTGTTTCACAATATTTTTTGTGCGAAGGGGTGAAACACGCTCAGAGGTTTAGAAGCAAAGAGAGACACATCACCCATGGAAATGTGTTGTTGTTGTTGTTGTTGTTGTTGTTTTTTCTTTCCTAAAGCTTTCTAAGCTTTATTGGTGCCTACGTATGCCAAAGAACGAGAGAGGCTGTTTAGCTACCTTCCCGTGCTATTGCTCATGTTAATTAACACGACACAATTCATTAAAATGACACTCTTGGCCCAGCTGTGCAAATTCGTTCGGGAAGGCAGAACTTTTGTGTCACCAATAACAAATGAAGTTATTTACTCCAATTTGCCTTTTTTTTTCTTCTTTCCTTCCAGAATTTATGCTCTGTTTAGCCTACTGTTCTTCAAAGGCCGGGACAAGGAGAAACCAGGGAAACTGCCAGACGATTCCCCCCCCCCCCATGAACGGACCCGTTGGGGGGGGTACAAAGAATGTGAAGTTTAAAGTGAGTGTAAATAACATGCGATGGATGAAATCACGGGTAAGGCTACCTTACAACATATATGATAGATAGGGTTGGAGGAACAGGGTATGGCCCATCTAGAGAAAGAGAAGGACCAGGGGAGACATGATAGCAGGTTTACAGTATTTGAGAAGTTGCCACAAAGAAGAGGGAGTCAAGCTATTCTCCAAAGCGCCTGAAGGCAGGACAAGAAGCAACGGATGGAAACTAGTCAAGGAGAGAAGCAACCTAGAACTAAGGAGAAACTTCCTAACAGTGAGGCAATCAATCAATAATAATAATAAAAAAAGATGTTGAGACTCTGGAAAGAGTGCAGAGAAGAGCAACAAAGATGATTAGGGGACTGGAGGCTAAAGCATATAAGGAACGGTTGCTGGAATTGGGTATGTCTAGTTTAATGAAGAGAAGGACGAGGGGGGACATGATAGCAGGGTTCCAGTATCTCAGGGGCTGACCCAAAGAAGAGGGAGTCAAGCTATTCTCCAAGGCACCTGAAGGCAGGACAAGAAGCAACGGATGGAAACTAGTCAAGGAGAGAAGCAACGTGGAACTAACGAGAAACTTCCTGACAGTTAGAACAATTGACCAGTGGAACAACCTGCCTCCAGAAGCGGTGAATGCTCCAACACTGGAAGTTTTTAAGAAGAGACTGGACAGCCATTTGTCTGAAATGGTATAGGGTTACCTGCCTGAGCAGGGGGTGGACTTGATGACCTCCAAGGTCCCTTCCAACTTTATTATTATTATTATTATTATTATTATTATTATTATTATTATTATTATTATTATTATTATTATAATGGCACAGCTGACCTTCAGAAGTTGTGGGTGCTTCATCACTGGAGGTTTTTAAGAAGAGACTGGACAGCCACTTGTCTGAAATAGTATACAGTAGGGTCTCCTGCTCGATCAGGGGGTTAGACTAGAAGTCCTCCAAGGTCCCTTCCAGCTCTATCCTATCCAATGTCTATTAAGCACATCTAACAAAGGGTTCCATATAGCCAAAAACTATCCAATCTATGCTGATCACATCTAACAAGGTCTTAAGAAGTCAAGATAACCCCTTTTTATCTGGGTAGGGCTAGTCTAGAGAAAAGAAGGGGTGACCTGATAGCAGTATTCCAGTCTTTGAGGGGCTGCCACAAAGAAGAGGAGGGAGTCAATTTATTTTCCAAAGCACCAGAGGGCAGGACAAGAAACAATGGATGGAAACTAATCAGGGAGAGAAGCAACCTGGAATTAAGGAGAAACTCCCTAACAGTGAGAACAATTAACCAGTGGAACAGAAGTTGCCTCCAGAAGTTGTGGGTGCTCCAACGCTGGAGGTTTTTAAGAAGAGACTGGACAGTCACTTGTCAGAAATGGCGTAGGACTTTCTGCATGAGTAGAGAGGGTTAGACTAGAAGACCTCCAAGGTCCCTTCCAGCTCTATTCTGATTGATTGATTGATTGAACTCGGACTAGCTAGAATTCAGCCCAGCAGAAAGAAAACCAGGCTTTCTAATTGTTTAGCCTACTTTTCAGCAGACTTTCATTAGTGAACAGGTTTATTTAGGTGCTGTGTTTTTTTGTGTGTGTGAGTTATATAGGACTCGGCATCTTACTGTCAGTTCGGACCAGCAGGAATGCCGCTGGGGACCCGCTGCGAAACAGAATAGCAACAGCTTCCATAATTGTTTATCTTGTCTTGTGCAGCAATTCCAACTTCCCATAATACAGTTTTTCAAAATAATTAGCCAACTGCTCGCCAATGGATGTTAGTTTCACAAATTGCTTTAATTTCATTTTAAAAAGCACTCCGATCCGGTGAATCAAGCTGGGTTTTGTGGAGTGGGAGGAGGAGAAGGAGGAGAGGGAGGGGGAAGGGGAGGGGGAGGGGGAGGAGGGGAAAACTGTGGGGTCCTTGGTGCTCTCTGAGCTTGGTTGTTTTCTTGCAGACGTTTCATGACCCAACTAGGTAACATCATCAGTGCTAGAAGGGAGTTGGTTTTGTGGAGTGAGAAGAGGAGGAGGAGGAGGAGGAGGAGGAGGACTATGGAGTCCTTAATGCTCTCTGAGCTTGGATGTTTTCTTGCAGACATTTCATTACCCAACCAGGTAACATCATCAGTGCTAGAAGGGAGTGGGTTTTATGGAGTGGAGAGGAGGAGGAGGAGGGAGGAGGAGGAGGAGGAGGAGGAGGAGGAGAACTGTGGGGTGCTTGGTGCTCTCTGAGCTTGGTTGTTTTCTTGCAGACGTTTCATTACCCAACTAGGTAACCTCATCAATGCTAGAAAGGAATGGGGTTTGCACCTTCAAGCACTGATGAGGTTACCTGGTTGGGTAATGAAACGTCTGCAAGAAAATAACCAAGCTTAGTTAGCAGCAAGGACCTCACAGTTAAATCAAAGGAAGTCAAAGTTTGCAAGCGGTTATTTTAAAAGCAAAATGGGGGAAAATTAGCAATATCAACATGTCTTCTGTCCATAATCTGATGATCCCAGCACAATTTTGGTTAATTAAACTAACCCTTCTAGCTGGGGAAGTCAATCAATCTGATCGAGGGCGTGATCAAAATACCAGTTGACCCAGACCAGGGGTAGGCCACCTTGGCTCTTTTATGACTGGTGGACTTCAACTCCCAGAATTCCTGAGCCAACCATGCTGAGGGGAAAGGGAGAGGTTTCCAAGCTGAGCCAGGCTGGCTCAGGAATTCTGGGAGTTGAAGTCCACCAGTCATAAAAGAGCTAAGGTTGCCTACCCCTGGCCCAGACGAACAAACCATCGGGATGAAATAAATATTCCTCCTTCAATTTGGGGAGACGCAGATGAAACAAAGAGAGAAATGTCCCAAGGGGGGGGGGGGAGAGAGAGAGAGAGAGAGAGAGAGAGAGAGAGAGAGAGAGAGAGAGAGAAAATACATCTATGTTTGAAAGAAATCTGAAAAACTGTCAGACATCAACACATTGGGGAATATTCATATCTCAACAGCTCTTCCAGCTACAAGAGTTTTTGAAGTTTTGTTTTTTTTTCAAAATTCAAAGACGGACAGATGGAATTAATTATCGCCACTTTTTTTTTTTTTTTTTTTTGCATATTTAGGAAAGATATTAGTATTGACACTTCGGAGCGCTTCCCAGTTCCAGCTGGAGGGGTTTGGAGACGTTAAATGCATACGTATAACAGGCAGTTTGGACGTGAATAGAAAAGGAACGGCAGATGTATCGGTTATGAATTTAGAATAGTTATTACAGCTGTCCTACACTGGATCTCCTGAGTGGGAACACTGGAAGTGTCTGATTTTAGTGTCTGACCTCTTAAGTCAAAGGTACAGCAGGAGTTCAGGCTGGCCAACTTTCCAGCCTTACTTGAGGATGCTGAGGACTGGTGCAAACCAATAGAAGGGGATGATTAGTAGCTGTGGGGTCCTTGGTGCTCTCTGTTGTTTGCTTGCAGACGTTTCATTGCCCAACTAGGTAACATCATCAGTGCTAGAAAGGAATGTGGTTTGCTGACTGTTTAAATACAAGTGCCTTGCCCTGTCAGCCATCCACAGGCACACGGAGATAAATATCTATATACTATGCAAAAGAGACAATCAAAAAGCTAGGAAGGAAAATGAAACACCCAAATTCTTGCCAGCCATCGACACCCAGAGAAGCAAAGATTACCACCGACATTAACACTGGACCAACAATCTAATAATAATAATAATAATAATAATAATAATAATAATAATAATAATAATAATAATAATAATAATAATAATAATAATAATAATAATAATAATAATAATAATAATAATAATAATAATAAAGTTGGAAGGGACCTTGGAGGTCATCTAGTCCAACCCCCTGCTCAGGCAGGAAACCCTATACCATTTCAGACAAGTGGCTGTCCAGTCTCTTCTTAAAAACTTCCAGTGCTGGAGCATTCACCGCTTCTGGAGGCAGGTTGTTCCACTGGTTAATTGTTCTAACTGTCAGGAAGTTTCTCCTTAATTCCAAGTTGCTTCTCTCCTTGATTAGTTTCCATCCATCGTTTCTGGTCCTGCCTTCTGGTGCTTTGGAGAATAAATTGACCCCCTTTTCTTTGTGGCAGACACCCTCAAATACTGGAGCACTGCTATCATGTCCCCCACTAGTCCTTCTTTTCTCTAGACTAGCCATACCCAATTCCTGCAACCGTTCAGAGTAGGAAGGGACCTTGAAGGTCTTCTCATGCGGGTTGGACTAGAAGACCTCCAAGGTCCCTTCCTACTCTTGTTCTGTTAAATCCAACTGAGTAGCAGTTGTAGAATATACATTTGCTTTCGGTGTCTGTCTTCTGAATAGACACCTACCCTTCACCCCACGAAGGAGATGGCTGAGTCCATTATCTCACCTCTTGAAAAGCCTCCCCCTGTGAAACCATGGTTGAGCAATTTGCAGGCCAACCCCGGTTTATTCTCCCCCCTTCTCCCCTCCGTCAGGAACACAGGGAGTAAAGTGCAGCTCTATTGATTCACCATCTTGGCTTTTTTTTTTTTTTAAAAAAAGAGCAGAGGTGGATATATTTCCATAACCCCGCACGGCCCCCAATCGATACGGCAAAGGGCTGCTTTCTTTGACCACCAGGCAACGCCGTCACGTTCTCCGAGAACACAGCGCAAGATTAATTTCGGGCTTGGCATTTGCTCACACGCGCAGGTGGCCCTTCGCGGTGTGTGTGTGTGTGTGTGTGTGTGTGTGTGTGTGTGTAGTGGGTTTTGCACTAAAGAAAACAGACCTGGAAATAAAACCAAGCAAGGGTGGTTCTTGGATGCAAAAGGGAAACGCTCAGAATGTGCTGTTCTAGCACATCGTGCATTGTGCCGTGGAAGTGTGTGCGTCTCTGTGTGTGTGTGTGTGTGTGTGTGTGTTGCCTTCAAGCTGATCTTGACCTTCTCTGTTACAGAGAGGTTTTCTTTAACGCTCTTTAAAATTCACTCTGGCTGTTTTTTTCTTTCCGACGCCAACGTTTTTCTTACTGGCTTCAATCCTGCCTCTCCGGGAATAGAATAGAACTGGAAGGGACCTTGGAGGTAATAATAATAATAATAATAAAGTTGGAAGGGACCTTGGAGGTCATTTAGTCCAACCCCCTGCTCAGGCAGGAAACCCGATACCATTTCACACAAATGGCTGTCCAGTCTCTTCTTAAAAACTTCCAGTGTTGGAGCATTCACCGCTTCTGGAGGCAGGTTGTTCCACTGGTTAATTGTTCTCACTGTCAGGAAGTTTCTCCTTCATTCTAGGTTGCTTCTCTCCTTGATTAGTTTCCATCTGTTGCTTCTTGTCCTGCCTTCAGGCGCTTTGGAGAATAGCTTGACTCCCTCTTCTTTGGGGCAGCCCCTGAGATATTGGAAGGCTGCTATCATGTCCCCCCTCGTCCTTCTCTTCATTAAACTAGACATACCCAATTCCAGCAACCGTTCCTTATATGCTTTAGCCTCCAGTCCTCTGATCATCTTTGTTGCTCTTCTCTGTACTCTTTCTAGAGTCTCAACATCTTTTTTACATCGTGGTGACCAAAACTGGATGCAGGATTCCAAGTGTGGCCTTACCAAGGCAATGTCTTCTAGTCCAGCCCCCCTGCTCAAGCAGGAGAACCTATACCATCTCAGACAAATGGTAATCCCCCTCCTTAGTAGACAATAAGAGTTGACACCGGTTGGATGACACATCATCCAATCCAATCAATCAGAACCTTTTACAGTGGCTTTCAAAATACATTGGAAGTTTTGCGCTGATAGAAACCACACATTTTGTTGAGCTCTGGTTTTTTTAATTTTTTTTTAATGCCTGCCTTTAACAAGTGGTCCTCTACTTAGAACAGTTCGCTTAGCGACCCGTCAAAGATACCAACGTCAAGAGAAGAAAACGGGTATCCCAAAGAAAGAAAGAAAGAAAGAAAGAAAGAAAGAAAGAAAGAAAGAAAGAAAGAAAGAAAGAAAGAAAGAAAGAAAGAAAGAAAGAAAGAAAGAAAGAAAGAAAGAAAGAAAGAAAAAGAAAAGGAAGGAAGAGGAGGAGGAAAAGGAGAAGAAGAAAATTTGTCTGAAATGGTATAGGGTTTCCTGCCTGAGCAGAGGGTTGGACTAGAAGACCTCCAAGGTCCCTTCCAACAGCATCAACATCATCATCATCATCATCATCATTCTGGAGAATAAAGCAATGATATAAAGCATAGTCACTGAAAGTAGAAGGATTATATCCATGATCTCATAGACAGTTTTGGCTATCCCAAAACAAAGCAACACAATAACAGCAATAAACAAATAAAATAAAAATCAATCGCTAACCTAATACCATCATAGGGTGTGTTTTTTTGCCTGTTAACTCCCCCCCCCCAAGTTTTTTATTAATTTTCCAATATTACATTTACATACTTGAAAAGTAGCGTGGCGGCTGGGCACAGTAATTCCATTACATTTGACTATCATCAGTACAACTCTGAAAGTATTACAACAACTAATTCCCTCTCTTTCCCCCATAATATCTACTGTCTCATATTCGGACCAACACAGTTCTTATTCTATCAATCAAACAAAAAATACCTTTCTAGTACTCATCAATAATCTTCAGTTTATACCAGGGGTAGGCAACCTTGGCTCTTTTATGACTCGTGGACTTCAACTCCCAGAATTCCTGAGCCAGCCATGCTGAGGGGAAAGGGAGAGGTTTCCAAGCTCAACCATGCTGGCTCAGGAATTCTGGGAGTTGAAGTCCACGAGTCATGAAGGGGCCATAGTTCCCCCATGCTGGCTGAGGAATTCTGGGAGTTGAAGTCCACGAGTCATAAAAGAGCCAAGGTGGCCTACCCCTGGTCTATACATATCTTAATTGATTTGACATTCCATCTTTTAGACAATCCATAACCTAGAAAGTTTTTCTTAACTTTAATTTCCCATTGATATTTAAATTTAACGTTTAATCTTTATTATTTCCAAATTTTAAATGACCCCAATTTCTAAGTCTCCTATCTTATATTTGGGGCTAATATATATATATATATATATATATATTATATATATTTCTATTTCTATTTTTTTTCCTGGTAACTTCTAGGCCTTTTTTCACCCTTACAACCCATCGCAGCATCCAGGTGGTCATGTGATCAACATTTAGGAGTTTGGCAACTGACTGGTATTTATGACGGTCACAGCGTCCCGGGGGGGGGGGGTGTCACGCGATCCCCCTTTTGCGACTTTCTGACAAGCAAAGTCGATGGGGGAAAGCCGGACTCACTTAACAACCGGGTGACTAACTTATCAGCCGCAGTGGTTCACTTAACAACGGTTGCAAGAAAATGGGGCAAAACTCACTTAATGAATGTCTCGTGTAACAACCGAAATTCTGGCCTCAGTTGTGATCGTAAGTCGAGGACTAAGCAGTGAACCAGTGGAACAGAAGTTGCCACCAGAAATCGTGGGCGCTCCATCACTGGAGGTTTTTAAGAAGAGGCTAGACATTCACCTGTCTGAGATGGTGTAGGTTCTCCTGCTTGAGCAGGGGGCTGGACTAGAAGGCCTCCAAGGTCCCTTCCAGCTCTATTCTGATTTATTGATTGATTCATTAAACTAATCAAGGAAAGAAGCAAGCTTGAATTAAGGAGAAAATTCCTAACAGCGAGGACAATTAACCAGCGGAACAGCTTGCCACCAGAAATCATGGGCGCTCCATCACTGGAGGTTTTTAAGAAGAAACTGGACAGTCACTTGTCTGAGATGGTATGGGTTCTCCTGCTTGAGCAAGGGGCTGGACTAGAAGACCTCCAGGATCCCTTCCAGCTCTATTCTATTCAATATTGAGTGGGACTACCTGTATTGTATTTTTGATCCACGGAGACACACAGCCACATAGCCCCACAGTGCCAGCAGTTACTATAAATACTGCTTTAACTATGAACTATACATTTACACTGAGAGGTTTTGCACCGGAGATAAATTCCTTGTGTGTCTAATCGCACTTGGTCAAATAAAATATTCTATTCTATTAAACCAAAAGAACAGTAATCTTAAGGAGAAGCACAAAGGAATATGATCGTCCGAGCACACTGAGACTTATTTCCAAGTAAACCTGCAGGGGACTGTCCAGGTACTCATAGAATCGAATCGAATAGAATAGAATAGAATAGAGTAGAGTAGAGTAGAGTAGAGTAGAGTAGAGTAGAGTAGAGTAGAGTAGAGTAGAGTAGAGTAGAGTAGAGTAGAGTAGAGTAGAGTAGAGTAGAGTAGAGTAGAGTAGAGTAGAGTAGAACAGAAGAGAACAGAAAATATGGTATGGTATGGTGTATGGAATGGAATGGAATGGAATGGAATAGAATAGAATAGAATAGAATAGAATAGAATAGAATAGAATAGAATAGAATAGAATAGAATAGAATAGAATAGAATAGAATATATGGAATGGAATAGGATAATAAGAATAGAATAGAATAAGGAATGGAATGGAATGGAATAAGGAATGGAATGGAATGGAATGGAATAGAATAGAATAGAATAGAATAGAATAGAATAGAATAGAATAGAATAGAATAGAATAGAATAGAATAGAATAGAATAGAATAGAATAGAATAGAATATATGGGATGGAATGGAATGGAATGGAATAGAATAGAATAGATAGAATAGAATAGAATAGAATAGTAGATAGAATAGAATAGAATCGAATAGAATAGAATGCATAGATGAATAGAATATAATAAGATAAAATATAATTAATAAATTATCGAATTATGAATGAATAGAATAGTACTCGAATAGAATATAATAAATAGAAAGCTAGACTAGAATAGAATATGAATAGAACACAGGAACCGAACAGAACAGAACAGAATATATGAATGGATGGAATGGAATGGAATGAATAGAATAGAATATAATAGAATAGAATAGAATAGAAATCTATAGAATATATAGAATAGGAATAATGCTAAGAATGAAATTGAATTAGTAATATATGGGAATGGAATGGAAATGGATGGAATGGGAATATGAATAGAATAGATAGAATAGAATAGAATAGAATAGAATAGAATAGAATAGAATATAATGGAACATAACAGAACATAACAGAATAGAATATATTGAAGGAGAATAGAATAGAATAGAATAGAATAGAATAGAATAGAATAGAATAGAATAGAATAGAATAGAATAGAATAGAATAGAATAGAATAGAATAGAATAGAATAGAATAGAATAGAATATATGGAATGGAATAGGATAATAAGAATAGAATAGAATAAGGAATGGAATGGAATGGAATATGGAATGGAATGGAATGGAATAGAATAGAATAGAATAGAATAGAATAGAATAGAATATATGGAATGGAATAGGATAATAAGAATAGAATAGAATAAGGAATGGAATGGAATAAGGAATGGAATGGAATGGAATGGAATGGAATGGAATGGAATGGAATGGAATGGAATAGAATGGAATAGAATAGAATAGAATAGAATAGAATAGAATAGAATAGAATAGAATAGAATAGAATAGAACTCAATGGAATAGAAAATATGGTATGGTATAGTGTATGGAATAGAATAGATTATAGATTATAGATTATAGAATAGAATAGAATAGAATAGAATAGAATAGAATAGAATAGAATAGAATAGAATAGAATAGAATAGAATAGAATAGAATAGAATAGAGCTGGAAGGGACCTTGGAGGTCTTCCAGTCCAGCCCCCCGCTCAAGCAGGAGGACCTATACCATCTCAGACAGGGGACTGTCCAGCCTCTTCTTAAAAACCTCCAGTGATGGAGCGCCCACGACTTCTGAAGGCCAGCCCAGAATTTCTGTTCTCGAGTGAGACATTCTTTAAGTGAGTTTTGCTCCATTTTACCACTTCTTTTCTTTTTTGCCACGGTGCTTAAGGGGAATCACTGCAGCTGATAGGTTAGTAAGCGGGAGAAGGGAACGGTGGCTTCCAAGGTGTGGAAATCCCTCTGCCGAGAGAAACACACCTGAGATTTATTCTTGCACCTGTTGTCCCTTCCAGCAGGTTGAAATTCCAAAATTCTATTTATATGACAGCCTGGCTTCATTCGGTAATGCTGATTTTTGCTCTTTGAGCATCGGCTGTCTAGCGTCGGCTTTAACTGATTTTATTCCACTGTTTAAATATACTTTGCTGGCACAGCTTTCACGCTCCTCTTTTAATATGGAGGGTTTTTGTTTTGAGATACTGGCCGCAAAATGATTTTATGCTTCTGACCGTAAGCTGGGTTGGGGAAACGTCCGATTCGCCGTAATTTACATGTCCTTAAATAGCCGAATAAATGCTGGAATAATACCGTGCAACTGATTGTACAGGATTCAATTCACTGGAAGGTTTAGCTATATTAAAACCGGGCGGTATCCGTATTATAAACCATTAAGAGTTACTTTATTGATTAGCTGTCCTACAATTTTTCAGGAAAAATGGCAATTTTGTTGAGTTGATTACCTTGTGTGGAACGCCAAAGATGCTTTTCTAGCCTTTTTTAATCAAATTGATTTTTTAAAATTATATTTTCATGTTTCTTTTAGTTGCATGCTATTCCACGCTACTGACAGTCATATTCTGTGAAATGGGCAGTTATATACATGTAATAATAATAATAATAATAATAATAAAGTTGGAAGGGACCTTGGAGGTCATCGAGTCCAACCCCCTGCTCAGGCAGGAAACCCTATGCCATTTCGGACAAATGGCTGTCCAGTCTCTTCTTAAAAACTTCCAGTGTTGGAGCATTCACCGCTTCTGGAGGCAGGTTGTTCCACTGGTTAATTGTTCTAACTGTCAGGAAGTTTCTCCTCAGTTCCCGGTTGCTTCTTTCCTTGACTAGTTTTCCATCCATTACTTCTTGTCCTGCCCTCAGGCGCCTTGGAGAATAGCTTGACTCCCTCTTCTTTGTGGCAACCCCTGAGATATTGGAAGACTGCTATCATGTCACCCCTAGTCCTTCTTTTCATTAAACTAGACATACCCAATTCCAGCAAACGTTCTTGATATGCTTTAGCCTCCAGTCCCCTAATCATCTTTGTTGCCCTTCTCTGTGAGGAATAAATAAATAAATAAAATAAACCTTGGCATACTCCAGAGATAAGAGACTAACAGAGTTGAAAGGGACCTTGGAGGGCATCTAGTCCAAGAGAGGAAACCCTATACCATTTCAGACAAGTGGCTGTCCAGTCTCTTCTTAAAATCCTCCAGTGTTGGAGCAACCCACAACTTCTGGAGGCAGGTTGTTCCACTGGTTAGTTGTCCTCACTGTTAGGAAGTTTCTCCTTAGCTCCAGGTTGCTTCTCTCATCCATCTCTCGATGGATGGATTCGTTTCTATCCATTGCTTCTTGTCCTGGCTTCTGGTGCTTTGGAGAATAGGTTGACCCCCTCTTTGTGGTAGCCCCTTAGATAACAACAACAACGACAACAACGACAACAATAACAATAGTAACAACAACAACAACAACAACAACAACAACAACAACAACAACAACAACAACAACAACAACAATAATAATAATAATAATAATAATAATAATAATAATAATAATAATAATAATAATAATAATAATGTGTTGGAAGGGACCTTGGAGGTCTTCTAGTCCAGCCCCCTGCTCAAGCAGAAGACACTATCCAGGGGTAGGCAACCTCGGCTCTTTTATGACTCATGGACTTCAACCCCTAGAATTCTGGCTGTCCAGTCTCTTCTTAAAAACTTCCAGTGTTGGAGCATTCACCACTTCTGGAGGCAGCTTGTTCCACTGGTTAATTGTTCTAACTCTGAGGAAGTTTCTCCTTAGTTCTAGGTTGTTTCTCTCCTTGATTAGTTTCCACCCGTTGCTTCTTGTCCTGCCCTCAGGCGCCTTGGAGAATAGCTTGACTCCCTCTTCTTTGGGGCAGCCCCTGAGATATTGGAACACTGCTGTCATGTCACCCCTCGTCCTTCTCTTCATTAAACTAGACATACCCAATTTCTGCAACCGAAGCACCTTTTAAAGCTGAATGGCTACATTCAAGCAACACCTAATCAGGTTAATTGAATAGCTAGCAGTTGCTTTGACACAACATGCTAAGATTGATTAACTTTGCTTGGTTGATCGTTGATTGTTGTCGTGTTGGTTTGGATCTAGGCTGTTGAACTCCTTCCTGGTGAGTTTTCTTGTGCAAACCTTCCCCGATGGATAAGAGAATAAGAGAGTGGGAAGGGACCTTGGAGGTCTTCTAGTCCAACCCCTTTCTCAAGCAGGAGACCCTACACCAGACATGTCAAACACAAGGCCCGGGGGCCGGATGCGGCCCGCGAAGTGGTTTCATGTGGCCCGCGAAGCCATCCTGGAAACAGTGAGGGAATGGCCCCCGCTGCCTTGGCTCTGGCCCAGGCCGGCTGGGAACCAATGTACAATTTTGTGGTGGCCATCTATGCTGAAACGCAGTCTTAGCTCCACAAGGCCGTCTGGAAACAGCGAGGGACCGGCCCCTGCCGTATTGGCCCTGCCCCCTGGGCGCGCGCTGGGGAGGTGTCACCCTTTGTGAGGAATGAAGAAATGCACCATCGCCTGGAAGTGGCCAGCAAATGGCCCTCGCCTACTTCACATATCCGGCTTGATGGGCTCCGGGGAGGGGTTTCAGCAGGCAGCGAAGCGGTCTCCTCACAGCACCGAGAGGCTGAGCCGGGCGGCGTGAATCCAAAAAGAAGTGCGAGGCCGCCCAGCTCCCAGCCTGCCCAGTTTCAGCAGGCAGCAAGGTGCAAAGCTGGCGAGCTTCGCACCGCCCGGCTCAACCTCTCGGCGCTGTGAGGAGAGCGCCCTGCTGCCTGCCGAAACCGGGCAGGCTGGGGGCTGGACGGCATTGCGCAGCTAATGTTGACTCACGTTGCTCATGGCATCCCCTCCCCCAAAGCCTACCAAGCCAGATATGTGAAGTGGGCGAGGGCCATGTGCTGGCCACTTCCAGGCAACGGTGCATTTCTTCAT
The DNA here is from genome assembly GCA_023970755.1 of Azemiops feae. Lineage (NCBI taxonomy): Eukaryota > Metazoa > Chordata > Lepidosauria > Squamata > Viperidae > Azemiops > Azemiops feae. The sequence continues at coordinate 54,725 of JALGBA010002169.1, read as the reverse complement.
TCTTCACGAAGGGTGACACCTCCCCAGCTGTGTTTCTTGCCTGTTTTTCTCCCTCCCTCATCTCAAATATTTTCCCGCCACTCTGTTCTTAGGAAGGAAGGAAGGAAGGAAGGAAGGAAGGAAGGAAGGAAGGGAGGGAGGGAGGGAGGGAGGGAAGGAGGAAGGAAGGAAGGAAGGAAGGAAGGAAGGAAGGAAGGAAGGAAGGAAGGAAGGAAGGAAGGAAGGAAAGAGAGGGAGGGTCCGAGGGAAGTCCTGCCTTAATCCTGCCCTGCTGCCCTTTCACCATCCTCTTGCCCCCTCCTCCTGGCCTATCCTGGGGGTCTCCCATCCTATTGCTAAGGAAGCTTTGGATATAAACCCAGGTCTCCTCCCATGGAGAGGGAATGGGCCTCCCTCTGACTTTGCCCTCGTACCCATCATGAGCAACCTGGCTAAGGAGAGCAAGCAGAGCAGCAGCAGCCTTGAGGACGACGTAAGTGCAGCTGGGTGCCCCCTTGGGGAAGTGGGGCTGGGCTTGGTGCCACAAGTGCTCGAGGGCCAGGCTGGGCATTTGACCTCTGCTGCCCAGGGCTCCGGGAAGCCCGCGGCACCATCCAGCCCCCCCTCGCATGGCCTGAGAGGAACAGTGAGGCTCCTCCAGTGGCCCATGCCTTGGCGCTTGCCCCGGTCCCACCCCCTTCTGCCAGAGACCCTCAGATCTGTCCCACTCCTGCCCAGGCCCCCACGGGCACCCTTGACGCGAACGATGTAGAGCTGGCCATGCCCACCCAGCAGGCCACACCCACTCCAGCCACGCCCACCCAGTAGGCTGCGCCCACCCAGCAGGCCACACCTACCCGGCCCCCCGAGGACAACCGCAATGCTGATGCGGCCCTCAATGAAATTGAGTTTGACACCCCTGGTCTATTCTGTCCAATGAGGAAGCGTGAACAAGGTTGCTTTGCTCAGCCCTCTTAAACCCTTGAAGTACTGAGTGTGGGCTTCTTCCATTACTGTTCATCCTACGCAACAGCAGTGGCTGCTAGTTATGGTAGACGCCCATACTTACTCTTTCAGGGCTTAAACCAGTTGGGGCAAACAACTATGTTCATCCCTCCCTTCTTCTATGGAAGGAGTACTTGAGGGGGTACTTTGGGCAATGACCAAGGACTAGGGGTGACTTGATAGTAGTGTTCGAATATCTGAGGGCCTGCCACAAAGATAGAGATGGGAGGACCCAAGGTCCGTCCTTCCTAAATTGACGCATCACTTGATGGGGACCACAGATGAATTTTAGGGCCGAAGTAAAAGACAATGTGAATTATTTATAATCATGAAATCTCCGATTCCTAAATTCAAGGCGGGTCATCCAAAGTTTACGGGGTCAAATCTGATTTCCTTAAACACTGGGTTCCGTTACACTTCCATTCTGCGTTTAATAACTGAAACTGTAAATTAGATGTCCCCTACTCTCAAGGAAAATTAAGGCAGAAAGTAAGCATCTATGACAGGGGCCTTCAAACTTGGCCCTTTTATGACTTGTGGACTTCAACTCCCAGAATTCCTCAGCCAGGCATGAATGAATGAATGAATGAATGAATGAATGAATAAAGGCAGGCAGGCAGGCAGGAAGGAAGGACGAAGGAAGGAAGGAAGGAAGGAGGGAGGGAGGGAGGGAGGTAAGGGAGGCTGAAAAGGAAGGCAGGAAGGAAGGGGGATGTAGGGAAGGATGGAAGAAAGGAAGGAAGAGGAAGGAAGGAAGGAAGGAAGGAGGGAAAGAGGGAGGAAAAAGAGGCTGAAAAGGAAGGAGGGAGGGAGGGAAGGAAGGGAGGTTGAAAAGGAAGGAAAGAAGGAAGGAAGGAGGGAAGAGAGGCTGAAAAGGAAGGAAGGAGGAAGGAAGGGAGGGAAGGGGGGAAGGAAGGATGGAAGAAGGGAGGGAGGTAAGGAAGGCTGAAAAGGAAGGCAGGAAGGAAGGCAGGAAGGAAGGGGGATGTAGGGAAGGAAGGATGGAAGGAAAGAAGGAAGAAAGGGAGGCTGAAAAGGAAGGAAAGAAGGAGAGGGAGGGAGAGAGGGAGGGAAGGAAGGAAGGAATAGATACCTTGGGCCTTAAAATGGACCTTTACATTCAGCAGCTCCCTTCATTTCCTTTCAGCCTCCTGCCTTGAATTCATCCGTTTTTACCATTATTCTTCCTTCCTCACAATGCCTCTAAGATAGGTATCTCCCTCGTATTTATTTATTCAACGTACGATCGATTGATTTAAATCTTGCCTAAGGTTATTTTTTTTTTCCTTCTTCTTCCTCCGGGTCCTTTGCATTAATTTTAAACACATAATAAGGGCTTAGAGAGGGCCAGAATGTCTCTTTTATAAATGGAGAAGGGAGGAGGAGGAGGAGGAAGGGTGGAATAAAAGATTATTTTTAGTTAGTTTGGACGGGGTGGGGTGGGAGGGAAGAGACTGAACGGAATCTGAGAAGGGCTTATTGTTTTTAAACAAGCCGAAAGGTTTGCTTTTCAAAATATGGATATAGACGTGCAAATAGAGTTTATTTCTTCCTGGGCTCCTCCAGAGGAAGGCACAAGGCGGAAAGCCATGCAAATCTTATTAGGACAACGCGGTTTGCAAAAACACAAACAAGCAGCCAACTATCAGCCAGCCACCAGCCTTGTTGTTAAGGGTCGTTGCAAATTTTCTCACGGAAAATCTACAGTTTTTGCACCACCACCCCCGCGTGCCATCCCTCTGCTACTTCCCACAACACTTCCAAACTAACTCGTAGGGCTGTGTTACTATTATTATTCTCAACTTCCCTATTCCCTTATCTTCTTATGACTGTTAACTGTGTGGCTCGTATCTTACGATTTAGAATAATGGTCTTATTGAGTATGCTAGTGTGAATTATGCTGATTGCTTATTTAGCATCCCATGACTATCGCTGAGTGTTGTATGATGAATGTATCTTATGATGATTATGATCCTGATTTATCACTTGTTACTTCTTTGAACACTGACAGCTTCTGCACTGGAGACAAATTTCTTCTCTGTGTCCAATCCACACTTGGCCCATATGCTATTCTGTTTTATCCTATCCTATCCTATCCTATCCTATCCTATCCTATCCCATTCCATTCCATATATTCTATTCTATTCTATTCTATTCTATTCTATTCTATTCTATTCTATTCTATTCTATTCTATTCTATTCTATTCTACTCTACTCTACTCTAATTCTATTCTATTCTATTCTATTCTATTCTATTCTATTCTATTCTATTCTATTCTATTCTATTCTATTCTATTCTATTCTATTCTATTCTCTTCTCTTCTCTTCTCTTCTATTCCATTCCATTCCATTCCATTCCATTCCATTCCACTCCATTCCATTCCATTCATTTATTTTCCAAAGCACCAGAAGGCAAAACAAGAAACAATGGATGGAAACTAATCGAGGAGAGAAGCAACCTGGAACTAAGGAGAAACTTCCTAACAGCGAGGACAATTAACCAGTGGCATGGGCTTGCCTTCAGTCCTTGTGGGTGCATCACTGGAGGTTTTTAAGAAGAGACTGGACAGCCACTTGTCTGAAATGGAACAGGGTCTCCTGCTTGAGCAGGGGGCTGGACTAGAAGACCTCCAAGGTCCCTTCCAGCTCCATTCTGATTCTAATCAAAGAGAGATCGAACTTAAAAATAAGGAGAAGTTTCCTAACAGTGAGGACAAGAAGCAATGGGTGGAAACTAATCAAGGAGAGAAGCAACCTAGAACTAAGGAGAAATTTCCTGACAGTGAGAACAATTAATCAGTGGAAGAACTTGCCTCTAGATGTTGCGGGTGCTCCATCACTGGAGCTTTTTAAGAAGAAGTCGGACAGCCATTTGTCTGGAGTCCTCCCCGTGCTGTGGGTGAAGAAGATGCTCTCAGAACCTGGTCCGGAGGGACCTTGATGCCACATATCAAGTGAAACTCTGGAAAGAGAACACCACCCTGTCCTGACCACTTTCTACAGGGGGACAATCGAGAGCATCCTGTCAGACAGCATCACAGTCTGGTTTGGAGGCATCACTGCTTCAGACAGGAAGGCGGTGCAGAGAGTGGTGAGGACGGCCGAAAAGTTCCCTCCCTCCCATCCAGGACATAGCACAGAAGGGTTGCTTGAGCAGGGTCCGCAAGATTTTCTGGGACACGACACATCCTCTTCACGACCTGTTTTCCTTGTTACCTTCTGGGAGGAGGGGGCTTCGTGGTATCCGTAGCAGAACATCCAGATTCAGCCATAGTTTCATTCCATACAGCATTAACCTTGCGAACTCTCAAACTTCCTCCTTGCGTTATATATCCAAGATGGACAGTATTTAATATTTATTTGCTATGTATATGTAGGGATGTGGGTCTATATATATGTTGTACATAGTATGTTTAGGTGTGTGTCATGTATGTGTTTCACTTTGAGAGCGGGCGACTAAATTTCATTTTTGATGTGTGCCATTGTGACCACAATATAAAAATGACAATAAAGGTTATTTATCTTTACCACCCAAGCAACTTGTGAAAATGGTTTTCCTCTCCCTATCCTTCACAATCTTCCTTGGCTTCCTTCTTTTTTACAGAAAGCAGAGAAAGGAAGAAAAAACACACTGTTCAGCAACAGCCACCAAGGATTTTGACTGTGGGATTAAGGGGGAATTCAAAGGCAACATTACTGTCCTATTAAGGAAATGATTAATATTATGAAAGAATACTAGCGTTCAATTGCCTTGTTTCTGCAACCTTTTAAACGTTACTCTTTCCGCCCAGGTCTACAATTCATGTCTCCGTTGGGCCTTTTTTTGGCTTTTGTTACTTACTAATGGTAGCTTCAAAGCAATACCCCGCTGTAGCCAAACAGCCTCCATTTGTGCTTAGTAGAGTCATCCTCCTAAGCGCAATCCGTATTCACCTAGACACGCTAATTTCCAGCCTCTATTGATATAAATGGAGACATTAGAAACTTAAGTGCTCAACAAACATCGGTGGGACTTTTTGAGGCATAGGCTAAATAGATGGGAGGGGGGGACCTTTTATTTCACAGGGAGAAGGCTAGATCATCCTTCCCCAGATAGATTTTGAAAAAGTAATTCCCTGGAGTTTGCTATGGCTTCCATTAAACATAATGGTCCTCTCGGAGCTTGGTGGCTTTCTTGCAGATGTTTCATTACCCAACTAGGTAACATCATCAGTGCTAGAAGGGAGTGAGATTTCGGGAGAGGAGGAGGAGGAGGAGGAGGAGGAGGAGGAGGAGGAGGACGACGACGACGACGACTATGGAGTCCTTAATGCTTTCTGAGCTTGGTTGTTTTCTTACAGATGTTTCATTACCCAACTAGGTAACATCATCAGTGCTAGAAGGGAGTGAGATTTCGGGAGAGGAGGAGGAGGAGGAGGAGGAGGAGGAGGAGGAGGAGGAGGAGGAGGACGACGACGACGACGACGATGGAGTCCTTAATGCTTTCTGAGCTTGGTTGTTTTCTTGCAGATGTTTCATTACCCAACTAGGTAGCATCATCAGTGCTAGAAGGGACTGCATATAAACCAAGAGCAAACCCCACTGCCTTCTAGCACTGATGATGCTACCTAGTTGGGTAATGAAAGGTCTATAAGAAAACAACCAAGCTCAGTTCATCAATAACCCCCTCCTCCTCCCCACTTCACTCCCTTCTAGCATTGATGATGTGGAACAACCTGCCTCCAGAAGCGGTGAATGCTCCAACACTGGAAGTTTTTTTAAGAAGAGACTGGACAGCCATTTGTCCGAAATGGTATAGGGTTTCCTGCCTGAGCAGGGGGTTGGACTAGATGACCTCCAAGGTCCCTTCCAACATTATATTATTATTATTATTATTATTATTTATTATTATTATTATTATTATTATTATTATTATTATTATTATTATTATTATTATTATTATTATTATTATTATTATTATTATTATTATTATTATTATTATTATTATTATTATTATTATTATGTTCCCTAGTTGGGTCATGAATCATCTGCAAGAATACCACCAAGCTTAAGAGAGCACCAAGGACCCCACGTTCCTCCTCCTCCTCCTCCTCTTCCTCCCACATTTCACTCCCTTCTAGCACTGATGATGTTCCCTAGTTGGGTCATGAAATGTCTGCAAGGAAACCACCAAGCCTCAGAGAGCACCAAGCACCACCCAGTTCAACACTGATCTATAAATATTCTCTTCTATCCATAATGGAGTTTATTTTCTAGTCCAAACCTTGGTAGAGGGGACAACGTTCCGGTGTTAGGGCCTTCTGTAGGCCCTGTTTTGTTGACCAAAAAAAGTCAACATGGGAGTCATTGTGATTCCTCTTGAAGATCTGCCCATTTTTGTGTCACCCATAAAAAAAAATGAGGGGGAGTTTTGATGACACAAGTCACAGTTGCCACACGCTTTATCCTTTCCCTATAGACTCCCTCACTCACTTCATTATTTTCAAGGTCAAGGGAGATTTTGATACCTTTATGGCAATTCAGACACGCAAATATATCTGCAGAGGATGTCAAGCAGGCCAGTTAAATAAGCATTATTATTTTCTCTTCTTCGTGCTTATCTTAGCCACTGTTCTCCCCCCCCCCCCTATGCTTATTTTTATTTTATTTTATTACCTATTGAATCTGGGGAATTTACAACACACCAAACTGGAATAAAATCTGGACGTTTGTTCATCAAAACCAATAAATACAGATAGTCCTTGACTTATGACAGCTCAGCCCAAAATTTGTGAGTTTTGCCCCATTTTACGACCTTTCTTGCCACAGTTGTTATTGTGAATCACTGGGGTTATTAAGTTAGTAACCTGGTTGTTAAATGAATCTGACTTCTCCCGTTGATAACAACAACAACAACAACAACAACAACAATGTTGGAAGGGACCTTGGAGGTCATTGAGTCCAACCCCCTGCTCAGGCAGGAAACCCTATACCATTTCAGACAAATGGCTGTCCAGTCTCTTCTTAAAAACTTCCAGTGTTGGAGCATTCACTGCTTCTGGAGGCAGGTTGTTCCACTGGTTAATTGTTCTAACTGTCAGGAAGTTTCTCCTTAGTTCTAGGTTGCTTCTCTCTTTGGTTAGTTTCCATCCGTTGCTTCTTGTCCTGCCTTCAGGTGCTTTGGAGACTAGCTTGACTCCCTCTTCTTTGGGGCAGCCCCTGAGATACTGGAACACTGCTATCCTGTCCCCCCTCGTCCTTCTCTTCATTAAACTAGACATTCCCAATTCCAGCAACCGTTTCTTATATGTTTTAGCCTCCAGTCCCCTGATCATCTCTGTTGCTCTTCTCTGCACTCTTTCTAGAGTCTCAACGTCTTTTTTACATCGTGGTGACCAAACCTGGATGCCGTATTCCAAGTGTGGCGTTACCAAGGCATTGTCAGAAGGTCATAAAAGAGGAACACATGACCTTGGGACACAGCGACCGTCATAAGTACGAACCACTTGCCATGCAGCTGAATTTTGATCACATGATCATGGGGATGCTGCAAATGTCGTAGCTGTGAAAAACGGGCCTAAATCACTTTTTTCACTGCCTAAGTCCAGGACTACTTCTACAAGCAAAACATATTTTAAAAAGCTCAGGAGCTTGGTGAACTGTGAGACAGCTTCTCTCTAGTTAGGTCTGGCTATCCATTTTAATTGTCCTTTTTTTCCCATGTCTTTATTTTTTTTTTGCAACAAAAACAGTCTTGAAGCGAAGGAAACTTAGCAGAAAAAAGCTTGATTTGCTTCATTCGACTTTCATTGAACGTGGTTACTAAACTTGTCTACTTTTCTGGATTTGCAGAATGTAGCCAACAATAAACTAGATGTAAAGGGTTGGTTTTGCAGAATATACTCACCCCCATAAACACAAACACAAACACTAAACACATTTAAAATGAATCAGGCCTAATTGAACTGGTTAATCATGTTGTCCAAATGCGCTGCTGGTAGGGAAATATTCTAGTTCTTCCAGCATTCCGATATGTTTTTTTTTAAAAAGGGCAACAAATGTTCTTATTGTTTTGCCATGAATCCAAATATATATTTGAGTCCCTTTTTAAAAAAAAAACACAACCTAATGTTCAGACTTTCAATAATCGACAAAGCCAATTTGTCCTCACTATAGATATAGATACATAGATAAGATAGATAGATAGATAGATAGATAGATAGATAGATAGATAGATAGATAGATAGATAGATAGATAGATAGATAGAGAGAGAGAGAGAGAGAGAGAGAGAGAGAGAGAGAGAGAGAGAGAGAGAGAGAGAGAGAGAGAGAAAGCATATTTTTGCTTTAGCGAAGATAAACATTATATTTGGTGGCTGCAAATTATGCCACTTAGATGTTTGGGGCAGCAAAAACACACACACACTTGGAAAGGAAATTGTGATATTAAACGCCAGAGTCCACTGGATTTGGGCAGCCAATACTTTTAAATAAATAACAATGCTTCTGTCCTAGGATCACCACTAGGCACACCTACCCTAATTCTGCATTTCAGCTGGACAGCTGTCTTAAGTGGGCAATTATTTGTTGAATGTTAGCCTATTCCACGTTGTTGTTCCTCATGTACCTTAATGGTCTGTGGGGATTTCTTTCTTTCTTTCTTTCTTTCTTTCTTTCTTTCTTTCTTTCTTTCTTTCTTTCTTTCTTTCTTTCTTTCTTTCTTTCTTTCTTTCTTTCTTTCTTTCTCTTTCTTTCTTTCTTTCTTTCTTTCTTTTTCTTTCTTTCTTTCTTTCCTCTCCTTCCTCCCTTTCTCTGTCAGTCTTCTTTCTTTCTCTTTCTCCCTCCCTCTCTCTCTCTCTTTCTTTCCTCCCCTTCCTCCCTCTCTCTTTCTTCTTTCTTTCTTTCCTCTCCTTCCTCCCTTTCTGTCAGTCTTCTTTCTTTCTTTCTCCCTTTCTCCCTCTCTCTTTCTTTCTCTTTCTTTCTTTCCTCCCCTTCCTCCCTTTCTGTCTTCTTTCTTTCTTTCTTTCTTTCTTTCTTTCTTTCTTTCTTTCTTTCTTTCTTTCTTTCTTTCTTTCTTTCTTTCTTTCTTTCTTTCTTTCTTTCTTTCTTTCTTTTTCTCTTTCTTCTCCAGGCATCTGCTTGGAGTTAGATAAGGATCTACAGAATAAGGAGGCTGGACTTAGTTCTTTTGTGGCTACATAGAGATTCTAGGCTGATTCCTCTTTCAATTCTACCCCCAGGTTCTGCCACACCTTCCCCCTACAGTTTGATAACAACCAGGGCATTCAATTCATGACCACCATGTTCGCTTAACAACTGCCGCATTCTCTTAACAACCACCACACACACACAAAGCTCATAAAATGAGGCAGATCACACGACCAACCTGATTTACGACTGTCACAACAGACAGCCACAATGCGTAGGCTCCACCACGATCATACATGGAGGTCTACTAGCAATAGCAAATCCTTGCTCTCAAAGTCTTCTCATGAATGGCAAGGACACTTTTTTTAAAATATATTTTATTGATTTTTTACCATAACCATCCCTAGTGCCTAGTGAACAGTGTGTTGTCTTGCTTCGTATGTTTAAAAAAAACAATCAATAATAATTAATAGTCAATAATGATTAACTTTTCTAATGATTAACTTTTCTCATTCCGTAATTAGTGTATTAATTAGTAGTATATTTCCTTGATCTTCGCTTCTTCCAACAGTATTCTCCTTCGTCAACTTTAAACAGGTATAATTCTTCATATTTTCAAGGCATAAATGATTAAATATAAACATTTTTTTTCCATGTTTGTACAAATAACGTCCTGGTGACATTTTTTTTTTCTGATCCACTTGTGTTGTGTTTATAAAAATCATCTTATTAAGTCCAGCGTTTTCATAATTCTTATTTAAGCTTAATTTCCCCTCAATATTCAAACCGTTCTTATCATTTTCTCAATATTGATTATCTCAATATCCAAACTTTTCATTTACATACAACCGTCCCAATAGTTTCATCTTTCACGTATTTTAGAGATACTATACTACTCATCAGGGACGTTTCAAGGCCTTCTGAAGGTCTGTTAATTTCACAGGGACGGGACTGCTTTTCTCAGAAGAGGTCACCATCAACTGAAAACTCATTCCTAAGAAGGTGCCAGAGAAACACCTGCTCTCTCTAAAATCACGACAGAGAGCACAGCTGCCCAGATGTGGCCGGGGCTGCCTCTTCATTTGCAAGACTGCCCTTTGATGATTAAAAACACCTGGGGCCTGACACCTGTCCAGCCAAAGGATTTCTCCTCTCGACGTCTCCAACTCGTTATTTATAAGAGGGAGGAAGAGGTTTCAAACCAAGCAGAGAAACCCCTAACTATAAAATCATTTGCAAAAATAACAACAACAACAACAAAAAAAGAATAGCGTGAAACAAATATGGAAGCTCAAACTTCAAAAAAACCTCCGTCACCAGGTGGGCCAACTGGCAATTTGCAGCTGCTTCCTGCATGAAGGTAAAAACTTGCAAAGCAACGGCACTCCCCCCATCTGCCATCGCAAGCAGGTTTTTTTTTTGGCCAACTGCAAATGTTATGGAGTGCAAATTTTATGGAGGCCACCTGCTCTTCCCCATTCCTCCATGGAGATGAAAACAATATGGCTTTAATTGCATTGCACACCGCTCAGACAAGCAGTATTTGCCTTTTGCACTCGGGTGCCAGGGGAGCCCTCAGGACTTGGTGTTTGTTAAGATGGATGGGAATCTGGTATTTTTGCCCTGGCCTGGTTCAACAAAGGGGGTGGGTGTGAACTATTTTTTAAATCCTGGTCTAGGTTTGGCAGGTACACAAGTTCAAAAGTGATTTAATGAAAAGAATGATGGAGGAGGAGGAGGAGGAGGAGGAGGAGGGGCGGGAGGAGGAGGAGAAGAAGGAGAAGGAGAGGGAGGAGGGGAAAGAAGAATAAGAAAAGAAAGAAGAAGAAGGAAGACGAAGAGAAGAAAGAAGAATGAAGAAGAAGAGAGAAGAAGAAGAAGAGAAGAAGAAGGAAGAAGAAGAAGAATAAGAATAAGAGGAGGAGGAGGATGGAGGATGGATGAGAGAGGAGGAGGAATAGGAGGAGGAGGAAGAAGACGAAGAGAAGAAGAAGAAGAAGAAAGAAGAGAAGAAGAAGAAGAAGAAGAAGAAGAAAGAAGAAAAGAAGAAGAAGAAGAAGAAGAAGAAGAAGAAGAAGAAGAAGAAGAAGAAGAAGAAGAAGAAGAAGAAGAAGAAGAAGAAGAAGAAGAAGAAGAAGAAGAAGAAGAAGAAGAAGAAGAAGAAGAAGAAGAAGAAGAAGAAGAAGAAGAAGAAGAAGAAGAAGGCTTTAAAATGGCAACTCAAATATATACACTATATGGATTTGTTGAGAAACCCTGACCTAAATACTCAGCTAACCTAAGTTGGTAGACAGATATTTTTCAGTTTTCTAGTCTAGGTTTCAGAGAGTCACCCAGCCAGCTTCCATTCCTAAAGGAGTATTAGGACCTGTTTCTACCCATTCCTGATCTGGCCCCTTAACCACTCTACCAAACTATCTCTGAAGATTCATCTATACACTTATAAAAATACGTATGGCCCCCGAAGAACCACCAGATGAAGAAAGACACAAATTGACCATGGCTTGCGTGGAGTGGAATGATAACCAACCAGCCAAAGTGGAAAGACCTGTTCGTTTGCAGCCCAGGTGAAGCCCATTGCAAGCTGATGCCAGAAAGTCTTCTCCAGCCAATTTTTGCTTGAACTGCTGTACAATCAAACTGGCTGAAAGTCAAGTTGGCATAACTAGAGAATAACAGAGTTGGAAGGTACCTTGGAGGTCATCTAGTCCAACCCCCTGCTCAGGCAGGAAAGCCTATACAATTTCAGAAAAATGGTTGTCCAGTCTCTTCTTAAAAACGTCTAGTGTTGGAGCACCCACAACTTCTGGAGGCAGGTTGTTCCACTGATTAATTGTTCTCACTGTCAGGAAATTTCTCCTTAGTTCTAGGTTGCTTCTCTCCTTTATCAGTTTCCATCCGTTGCTTCTTGTCCTGCCTTCAGGCGCTTTGGAGAATAGCTTGACTCCCTCTTCTTAGGGGCAGCCCCTGAGATAGTCTTCTAGTCCAACCCCATGCTCAAGTAGGAGACCTTATACCAGTGATGGCGAACCTTTTAGAGACTGAGTGCCCAAACTGCAACCCAAAACCCACTTATGCATCGTCGAGTGCCGGGTGGGTGTGGCCCACTGGGTGGGCGTGGCCCATTGGGTGGGCGTGGCTGCGGTGGTAATGGCAGACTGGGTGGGAAAAGTTCAATCAATCAATTCCAACTTTGCAAGATCTTTTTTTTTCCCAAGAGAAGTTGAAATTGACTGATTGAACCTTTTTTTTTTTTTTTTTGCACACAGCGGTGTAGGCCTAAAGCGAAAAGGTTTTATAAAACTCAGCTGAAGGCCTAGGACTGGGGCGATGGCGCGCGTGCCCACAGAGAGGGCTCTGAGTGCCGCCTCTGGCACCCGTGCCATAGGTTCGCTACCACTGCCTTATACCATTCTGGACCAATGACGGTCCAATCTTTTCTTCAAAAGTTCCAGTGGTGGAGCACCCACAACTTTTGAAGGCAAGCCATTCCAGAGATTAATGATTGTGAATGTCAGGAAATTTCTCCTTAGTTCCAGGTTGCTTCTCTCCTTGATTAGTTTCCATCCGTTGCTTCTTGTTCTGCCTTCAAGTGCTTTGGAAATAGCTTGACTCCCTCTTCTTTGGGGCAGCCCCTGAGATACTGGAACACTGCTATCATGCCCCCCCCGCCTCGTCCTTCTCTTCTTTAAACTAGACCTACCCAATTCCAGCAACCTCCTTATATGTTTTGGCCTCCAGTCCCCCGATCATCTTTGTTGCTCTTCTCTGCACTCTTTCTAGAGTCTCAACATCTTTTTTACATCGTGGTGACCAAAACTGGATGCCGTATTCCAAGTGTGGCCTTACCAAGCCTTTATAAAGCGGTATTAACACTTCACGTGATCTTGATTCCATCTCTCTGTTTATACAACCAAGGATTGTATGAGCTTTTTTGGCTGCAGCCTCACACTGCTGGCTCATATTTAAGTGACTGTCCACTCAGACCCCAAGATCCCTCAATAGTTACTACTATTGAGCCAGGTACCACCTATTAGTTACTATTATTGAGCCAGGTACCACCTGTTCTATGCCTGTGGATTTGCTTTTTCTTGTCTAAATGTAAAATCACATAACAATTCGTTGAAAATTCTCCCTCAGAGAAAACCTTTCTCTCAAATCCACTTGGTTAAACGTTTTGCCCTGTCATTCCAGAATTTGTCAGTATGTTTTTTTAAAAAAATAAATAAAATAAAATAATAAAATAAAATCCAATTTTGCTGCCTGGTGGTTTTTCCCCACATACACACCTCAAAACCTGTCTGTATTTGCCTGGAACTCGCTTCAAGGCAAACAGGTTTAAAAACAGCACAAGGAAATCCTATTTTCCCCTGTATCACATCTGTTTGTGCTACTTTCGCCTCAGTTATCTACTTAGGAAGTGTCAAAGATCCAAGCATGAAAACCGGCGCCTCGTTCAAAAGAGAGCAATTATGGCTTCATTTTTTTTTCTGAGGGGAAAAAATTCAGCTGGATACGCCTCTCTCTGATGGCCAATTTTTAATGCCAGCTATAAAGGGAGACATTTTAGAAAGATTCCTAAAGATGCCAGGAAAAGGGCTGGCATTTTTCCAGCATCCGATTGTCTCAAATATTATAAATCACCTACTTACTGAAGTCCACTGAACGAGTCTGTACCACGAAAGCAACCAGCGATGGCACCGTCTTTCCACCCCCCCACCCCCCAACCAGCACTTCACCTCCCAACGATCCTCACTGGATTTGATCTCCCCATCACAAGGCCCATCACAAGACCCTCACCTCAGCTGATGTGACCCATACCTGACCCCTCAAAAACCCACCACAAGACCCTCAGCTGATGTGACCCTCGTGTGACCCATCACAAGACCCTCAGCTGATGTGACCCTCACAAGATCCACAAGACCCTCAGCTGATGTGACCTTCACAAGATCCACAAGACCCTCAGCTGATGTGACCCTCACAAGATCCATCACAAGACCCTCAGCTGATGTGACCCTCACAAGATCCATCACAAGACCCTCAGCTGATGTGACTCACACCTGACCCTTCACAAGGCCCCTCACAAGACCCATCAGCTCAGCTGATGTGACCCATACCTGACCCCTCAAAGACCCCTCACAAGACCCTCAGCTGATGTGACCCTCGTGTGACCCATCACAAGACCCATCACAAGATTTGACATGACCCTCACAAAATCCATCACAAGACCCTCAGCTGATGTGACCCTCACAAGATCCATCACAAGACCCTCAGCTGATGTGACTCACACCTGACCCTTCACAAGGCCCCTCACAAGACCCATCAGCTCAGCTGATGTGACCATACCTGACCCCTCAAAGACCCCTCACAAGACCCTCAGCTGATGTGACCCACGCCTGACCCTTCAGAAGACCCATCACGACCCATCACCTCAGCTGATGTGACTCAAATTTGACCCTTCACAAGACCCTCACAAGACCCATCACATCAGCTGATGTGACCTACGCCTGACCCTTCAAAAGACCCCTCACAAGACCCATCATCTCAGCTGATGTGACCCACGCCTGACCCTTCACAAGTCCCCTCACAAGACCCATCACCTCAGCTGATGTGACCCATGCCTGACCCCTCAAAAACCCATCACAAGACCCTCAGCTGATGTGACCCTCGTGTGACCCATCACAAGACCCTCAGCTGATGTGACTCACACCTGACCCTTCACAAGGCCCCTCACAAGACCCATCACAACCCATCACCTCAGCTGATGTGACCCATGCCTGACCCTTCACAAGACCCTCACCTGAGGTGACCCTCATGTGTCCCATCACAAGACCCATCACAAGATTTGACATGACCCTTCACAAGACCCCTCACAAGACCCATCACCTCAGCTGATGTGACCCACGCCTGACCCTTCACAAAACCCCTCATAAGTCCCCTCACAAGACCCATCACCTCAGCTGATGTGACCCATGCCTGACCCCTCAAAGACCCATCACAAGATTTGACATGACCCTCACAAGACCCTCGGCTGATGTGACTCACACATGACCCCTCACAAGACCCCTCACAAGGCCCATCACCTCAGCTGACGTGACCCACGCCTGACTCTTCACAAGGCCCCTCACAAGACCCATCACAAGAATCTCACCTGACGTGACACACACCTGACCCATCACGAGACCCTCACCGGAAGTGACCTCCCCCTCACAAGATCGACTGACCCCCCCCCTAAACCTTATAAGCAGAAGAACACTGACGCCGACACCCCTCAAATTCGTCACCTAGCCTAGCCTACGAAATGTTCAGAAATCAACCCACAAGCTCGGAGAAGGAACCTGTACACACCCCCTCGTCTGTTTTTCTCCTTTAAAATGATCCACTTACTTGATGCTGACTCGCTTTGGCCAAATGCTCGTTGGCAGAGTCGACATTCGAGGAGGCCGTTTCGATGTTTGCTTCAATGCTATCTATAAATGAAAAGAAGGGCAGGTAATTATGGGGCACAAAGGGATGGCTAAACCTGTGCTATTTAATGACTGCCCTGTTGGCGCATCCCAAGCTACACTCCAGGAAGCTCGGTAAATACAGGTAGTCCTCAACTTAGGATCACAATTAAGCCCAGAATTTATGTTGCGCTAAGTGAGAGGTGAAGCGGGCACAGCAGCACCTGAGAAAAGGACGTCTTCCTTCCCCTGTCCTGACCACTTTCTACAGAGGGACGATCGAGAGCATAAGTCTAGAATACAATAGAATAGAGCTGGAAGGGACCTTGGAGGTCTTCTAGTCCAGCCCCCTGCTCAAGCAGGAGGACCTATACCAGGGGGTAGGCAACCTTCGCTCTTTTATCACTTGGGGACTTCAACTCCCAGAATTCCTGAGTCAGCATGAGTTCAGGAATTCTGGGAATAATAATAACAACAACAACAATAGTAACAATATTAACAACAACAATAATAATAATAATAATATATTGAAGTTGGAAGGGACCTTGGAGGTCTTCTAGTCCAGCCCCCTGCTCAGGCAGGAAACCCTATACCATTTCAGACAAATGGCTGTCCAGTCTCTTCTTAAAAACTTCCAGTGTTGGAGTATTCACTGCTTCTGGAGGCAGGTTGTTCCACTGGTTGATTGTTCTCACCGTCAGGAAGTTTCTCCTTAGTTCTAGGTTGCTTCTCTCCTTGATGAGTTTCCATCCGTTGCTTCTTGTCCTGCCTTCAGGCGCTTTGGAGAATAGCTTGACTCCCTCTTCTTTGGGGCAGCCCCTCAGATATTGGAAAACTGCTCTCATGTCTCCCCTATTTCTTCTTTTCCTTAGACTAGACCAGGGGTAGGCAACCTTGGCTCTTTTATGACTCGTGGACTTCAACTCCCAGAATTCCTGAGCCAGCCATGCTGAGGGGAAAGGGAGAGGTTTCCAAGCTGAGCCATGCTGGCTCAGGAATTCTGGGAGTTGAAGTCCACGAGTCATAAAAGAGCCAAGGTTGCCTACCCCTGGACTAGACAGACCCAAGTCCCGCAGCCGTTCTTCGTATGTTTTAGTCTCCAGGCCTTAGTTTCTCTTCTCTGAATTTTTTCCAAACTCTCAACATCTTTTTTGTGATATGGTGACCAAAACTGGCTGCAGTATTGCAGGTATGGTCTTACTAGGGTTTTATAAAGCGGTACTAATACTTCGCCTGATCTTGATTCTATGCCTCTGTTTATACAACCCAGGATTGTGTTAGCTTTTTTGTCTGCTGCTGCACATTGCTGGCTCATAGTCAAGTGATCGTCCACTAGGACTCCAAGGTCCCTCTCACCGTTGCTGTTTTTGAGCCAGGTCTCGCCCAGTCTGTATTTGTGCCTTTGGTTTTTCCTGTCTAAATGTAAAACTTTGCTTTTCTCCACATTGAAACTCATTTTGTGGGATAGGGCCCATTGTTCCAGTTTGTCAAGATCCTTTTGTATCCTGAGTTTGTCTTCTGGGGTGTTGGCTATTCCTGTCAGTTTGGTGTCATCTGCAAATTTAATGAGTTCTCCTTCAGTTCCCTCATCTAAGTCATTTATCTTATCTTATCTTGATAGAGAAAGTTCAATGCATAAGAGCTATGATGATACCCACCTATTGTGTCTCCCTGTTCATACACCATAGATGCCAAGTCTTTAATGATCTGGTTGACATCCAACATATCACTCTGAAAAAATAATAATAAGGAAGAAAACCATGAGTACAAAAATCCATAGATGAACATGTTTAATAGAAAGATACAGCGAGTAGCTGAGCAAATAGGGTTTATTGTATTCCAATTCTTTTCTTTTTTCTTTTGATTCTAGGATGACCCCTCCCATTTTTGTACTGAAAGAAAATGATCAGCAAAGGCACCTGAGAAGAATGACAGGCTGTCCCCGACTTACAACAGTTCATTTAGTGAGCGTTTGAAGTCACGACACTTAAAAAAAGGGACTTAGGACCGTTTTTCACACTTACGACCGTTGCAGCCATCCCCGTGGTCACGTGATCAAAATTCAGACGCTGGGCAACTGACTCGTATTTACGACGGTCGCAGCGTCCCAGGGTCAAGTGACCAGCAAAGTCCATGGAGAAGCCAGATTCACTTTACAAATGTGTGACTAATTGAACAACTGCAGTGAATCACTTAACAAAAGTGGCAGGGAAGGTCGTAAAGAGGGACAAAGCTCAATAGCAACTGTCTCGCTTAGCAACATACGGTAGTGGCCAAAATGGTGGAAACCTTTTGGGAAAAGTGTATTTTTGAGGTTTGATGGTTAATAACACCACTTTTGGGGGGGGGGAGTAGTACCATAAAATTATATATCAATGGAAATATATTTTCATTCTATTTTCTATTATTATTCTATTCTGTTCTGTTCTGTTTCCTACCCTACTCCATTCCATTCCATTCTATTCTGTTCTATTCTGTTCTACTCTACTCTATTACTCTACTCTGTTCTGTTCTGTTCTGTTCTGTTCTACTCTACTCTACTCTACTCTACTCTGTTCTACTCTACTCTTTCGGAGTCAAAAATGACTTGATGGCCCATAGTCAATCAACCAACCAACCAACCTGTACTTTCCCTTTTATTTTTGCATATAGAGCTGGTAGAACCCAAGGACTGTGTCAGGTGGGTTTAGAAGATAAGGACTATGGACACAGTTAGACATCTTATTCAGAGGAAAGAGCAAAATAATTTTTAATTCAGATTTCACTGGAGGAATGAACACCAGCCATCCGTTGCTTAGCCAGAGACGGCTCTTCAAAAAGTCGCAGGTGAAGACCGAGCTGAAACTAAATTAGATCCGACTTCATTTAAATGTAAATTTAATTAAAACTAAATATACTTAACGTGATTACTCCGCAGTCATGCATTTAATTATTTTCCCCTTCTGTCACATTAAATGTTACCATTGGGCAAGAACTTTTGGAGGTCTTTAAGCAGCAGAAGCCACCTGTAGATGATCTACCTCTGCAGCAAGCCACACTGGAGCCAGGAATGTTGGTTACAATGTTTGATCAGATGTTACTGACTTCTGATAAAAAAAAACTGATTTAAGAAACGGTGTAACTTTTCGTTGAATTTGAAAATGGAAGACGAACAAGTGAAAGAAAGAACGATAATGTGGGCGAAAAATGTTGGATACAATATAGAATTAGAGAAATGGCAAAATCTATGGGAAAGAAACTATAAATTGACGATGGCAACTTCGTATAAAGAAAACCTATATTTAAAATGTTTCATAGAGGGCACTTATCACTTGCCAGATCAGCAAAAATGTTTAAAAATATATCTAGTAAATGTTGGAAATGTAACCAAAAAACCTGGTACATACTATCACCTGTGGTGGACGTGTATTAAAGCAAAAAAAAAAAAAAAGTTGGACAAAAATACATACGTACCTGGTTAGAAAAAAAAGTTAGGGAAATACGTAGACTATAAACCTGAACTTTTTTTTTATTAGGTATAATTCCAGAAAAGCTTGATAAGCAAAGTGTATATTTAATATCACATGTATTAACAGCAGCGAGGATTGTATTTGCTCAGCACCGGAAAAATGAAGAAACACCGTTGGACGGAGAGAGAATCAAGAAAATACTGAACTGTGCTGAAATGGACAGACTTACACCGAGGATCAAAGAAAAAAAAAGACACAGAATATTTTCAAACATGGAACTTATTTTATCAATGGCTGGAAAAACGGGATAGAGAGTAAAAACTTAACTTGTATCACTAAGCCAGGGGTCGGCAACCTTAAACACTCAAAGAGCCACTTGGACCCATTTCCCAGAGAAAGGAAAACACCGGGAACTGCAAAACGTGCGCGCACGCACGTGCGCACAAGGGGTGGGGAGCTTGATTAAAGAGTTTAATTAAAAAGAAATAGAGGCTGCTGTGCATGAGCTCTCTCTCTCTCTCTCTTTCCTCTCCCCCCTCTCTTTCCTCTCCCTCTCTTTCTCTCTCTCTTTCCTCTCCCTCTGTCTCCCTCTCTCTCTCTCTCCCTCTTTCTCTTTTTCTCTCCCTCTTTCTTTCTCTCCCCCTCTCTCTCTTTCTCTCTCTCCCTTTCTCTCTCTCTCTCCCCGCCCCTCTCTCTGATCTTCTGCTCACCTGGCAAGCTGGCTTCAGGCTGTTCTCCAACAAGCTGAGACACATTATTGGGCTGGCTCTCTCCTGCCCTTTCTGCTTCCTGCTTCCTGCAGAGACGCAGCAAAGGGAGGAGCCCCGCCCAATAAGCTTGTCAGCTCGTCAGAGAACGTGAGGCCACTCTCTTTTTTACACCCCCCCCCCCCCCCACCCACCCCACACAAACCACACAGAGAGAGAGAGAGAGAGAGAGAGAGAGAGAGAGAAAGAGAGAGAGAGAGAGAGAGAGAGAGAGAGAGAGAAGGGAAGCGCAAGTGCCTCTCTCTGTCTCTGTCTCTCTCTCTGCAAATGGCAGAGCAGGCTGGGAGCCGCAGGAGAAGGCTCAAAGAGCCACATGCAGCTCTGGAGCCGCGGGTTGCCGACCCGTGCACTAAGCAAAATAAATAAATCAACCCAGACAACACGTTGTTCATTAAGCATGAATGAAATGTAATAATAGAAAATTAATAAAATATTATTATATATATATATATAAAAAGAAATATTGGTTACCTGGACAGTGGGAATCTATCAGCCTTGCTAAGTAATCCAGACAAGACCCAGTAGAACTAACCTTTTTGGAAGGTGACATTAAAATCATGCAAATCTGAAAGGATGTCCTCCCCCCCCCTTCACCTTTATATAGGCAATCCTCGATTTACAGCCACAATTGAGCCGAGAATTTATGTTGCTAAGCGAGAGGTTTCTTCATCAATCAATCAATTATCAATGATTTGGACAAGGGGATAGATGGGGAACTCATCAAATTTGCAGACGACACCAAGCTGGCAGGAATAGCCAACACTCCAGAAGACAGGCTTAAGATACAGGAGGACCTGGACAGACTTGAACATTGGGCGCTATCTAACAAAATGAAATTCAATGGTGAAAAAAATAAGGTTCCACATTTAGGCAAGAAAAACCAAATGCACAGGTATAGTATAGGGGGTACCTTGTTCAATAGCAGTAACTGTGAGAGGGATCTCGGAGTCCTAGTGGACAATCACTTAAATATGAGCCAGCAGTGTGCTGCAGCTGCCAAAAAGGCCAACACAGTGCTAGGCTGCATTAACAGAGGGATAGAATCAAGATCACGTGAAGTGTTAATACCACTTTACAATGCCTTGGTAAGGCCACACTTGGAATACGGCATCCAGTTTTGGTCACCACGATGTAAAAAAGACGCTGAGACTCTAGAAAGAGTGCAGAGAAGAGCAACAAAGATGATCAGGGGACTGGAGGCTAAAACATATAAGGAACGGTTGCTGGAATTGGGTATGTCTAGTTTAATGAAGAGAAGGACGAGGGGGGACATGATAGCCGTGTTCCAATATCTCAGGGGCTGCCCCAAAGAAGAGGGAGTCAAGCTATTCTTCAAAGCGCCTGAAGACAGGACAAGAAGCAACGGATGGAAACTAACCAAAGAGAGAAGCAACCTAGAACTAATGAGAAACTTCCTGACAGTTAGAACAATTAACCAGTGGAACAACCTGCCTCCAGAAGCGGTGAATGCTCCAACACTGGAAGTTTTTAAGAAGAGACTGGACAGCCATTTGTCTGAAATGGTATAAGGTTTCCTGCCTGAGCAGGGGTTGATGAGCTCCAAGGTCCATTCCAACATTATGATGATGGTGATGATGATGATGATGTGTAAATCAGCATTTTTCTTGGCAGAAACCTCTGAAGTGGTTTGCCCTTACCATTTTCTTGCTAGGCCAGAGACGAGGGACTCACCCAAGGTCACTCAGCTGGTTTGATGCCTCTGGCAGGACTAGAACTCAGAGTCTCCTGGTTTCCAGTTCAGTGACCTTAGCCACGACACCCAATTGCCCCTCGGTCTAAAATTTAGGACTTCCTCATTCAGAGAATTCTCTAAAGGCTGCTTGATGGGGAAAGTGCCAAACTCTGATTCTCCCGTGATGAATTCATAAGGGCTGCCAAGTAGATCTACATTCTTCACGGGTAGAGTTCATTATGCGACTCTGAATAACACAGTAATTAATTATGTAATGCAGTAAGAATCTCATTAATTTGCAATAAAGCCAGAGAGAGCACTGTTGGGAATGACTTGAGTACATCGGAGGAGCAGGGAAGGGAACCAGGGAGCAGGCAGGAGAGACCCACAAATAGGAAAAGGAAGGACGAAGAAGGCGAGAACTCAACGTACGACACGGTCACAAATACAGTTGGCTCCCTTTATGGCCAAAACACAATTGAACACTAAAATTTTACGGGTAATCTGCAGCCTTGCTCAGAGCTGCGGGTGAGAAGAACAGCAATCGTGCAAGGATTGAGAGGAAACAGATCAACTGCAAGGCTCGGGCGAAACATGGGTGTGCTTTCATAAAATATTGAGGCCCCCTTAATAATGACCAATATTTGAGAATATCTGTAGCTGAGGGTTGAACTGAGGGGTCCTTGGTGCTCTCTGAGCTGGGTGGTTTTCTTGCAGGTTTTTCATTACCCAACTGGTGACATCATCAGTGCTAGAACAGAATGAGGCTGGTGGGGAGGAGGAGGAGGAGGAGGAGGAGGAGGAGGAGAGGGAGGAGAGGAGGAGGAGGAGGAGGAAGAGAAGAAGAAGAGAAGAAGAAGAAGAAGAAGAAGAAGAGAGAAGAAGAAGAAGAAGAAGAAGAAGAGAAGAAGAAGAAGAGAAGAAGAAGAAGAAGAAGAAGAGAAGAAAAGAGAAGAGGAGGAAGAGGAGGAGGAGGGGAGAAGGAGGAGGAGGAGAGGAGGAGGAGGAGGAGGAGGAGGAGGAGGAGGAGATTGTGTGATCCTTGGTGCTTTTTAAACTTGGTTGTTTTCTTGCAGATGTTTCATTAGCAATCAATAGGCACATAGAGATAAACAACATCTATATACCATTCAAAAGAGACAATCAAAAAGCCAAAGACCAAAACACCTCCTCACCAGCAATCCACACCCAGAGTAACAGTGATTAACACCAAGATTAATACTAGACCAAAATCAAGAAGTAAACAATACCCCAATCAAGGAACTACCAACTCAGACAAACAATCGAACAGCCTAATCAAGGAAGCATCAAGAACACTCCCAGAAACACTGAAAAGCACTTGTATATAAAAATAAAGCAAACCCTACTGTTTTCTAGCACTGATGATGTTACCTAGTTGGGTCATGAAACGTCTGCAAGAAAACAACCCAGCTCAGAGAGCACCAAGGACCCCACAGTCCTCCTCCTTCTCCTCCTTCTCTCTTCTAGCACTGGTGATGTTACCTAGTTGGGTCATGAAACGTCTGCAAGAAAACAACCCAGCTCAGAGAGCACCAAGGACCCCACAGTCCTCCTCCTCCTCCTCCTTCTAGCACTGGTGATGTTACCTAGTTGGGTCATGAAACGTCTGCAAGAAAACAACCCAGCTCAGAGAGCACCAAGGACCCCACAGAACAAGGACCACTGGGGGGGGGACACAATGGGTATTTTCCAGCTATCTACCAAGCACTCGTCATTGGTATGGCCTTCTCAAGTCTCATTTAGAAGTCGCTGCATTTCCCACCCCCCAATTACAAAATATTGTGAATGTCTAGTACTTTATAATGTGTGTGTTTAATGCAGGACCTGGCAAATGAGTGTTTTCCTAATAAACACAGTTTTGCCTACAAGTACACCTTCTGTAGGGCGCTCTGAATTTTAACTTGCTATAATGGAATTAATTACACCGGCAGGATATTAAGCTTCTTCATGTGCAACAATGTTGGGTTTGGGGGCATTTGCAAATCATAATTGATTGGGTTGCTGAATTAACCCATTTTTCTGGGCTCACCCAATACGGTAGACTTAATCATAAAACAGGCAAGTGCCTTGGATTTGTGAAACGTACCAAGCTGGCAACGAAACAAAACACTAACAAATGCGAACACTGACTTAGCTCTGCAAAATTACAGCTTCTATAGTTCAAGGCACAGCCATTCAGAACAATCCTCTTGAATGGAAAATTCTTTTTTGTTTTTTAAAAACAACAACAACTCAATCTTACGTTTTTGGAGGCCAGGTGAGATCTGATGGTCTATTTTCCCCTTCTGCTTAACAAAAGTAAATGCATTTTTTTTTTTTTTGCATTTATTTTTGGTGTGTGGATGTGCTGAATTTAACGGTATGCACAAACATTCCCGGAATTCTTGTGTGTTTGCATAATGCATTCTTAGTTTAAAAACTCCAAATGATGGTGGAGTCATTGTCATATCAACAGAAGAGAATGTCAGGGTCAAACTGTGGGGTCCTTCGTGCTTTTTCATTTTGGTGGCTTTCTTGCACATGTTCCATCACCCAACTCAATAACATCGTCAGTGCTAGAATGGAGGAGGAGGAGGAGGAGGAGAGGGGGGGTCCTTGATGCTGCCTGAGCTTGGTGGTTTTATTGCATGTTTCATGACCCAAGTAGGTAACATCATTGGTAATAGAAGGGAATGGGAGGAGGAGGAGGAGGAGGACTGTGGGGTCCTTGGTGCTCTCTGAGCTTGGTTATTTCCTTGCAGATGTTTCATGACCGAACTAGGTAACATTATCAGTTCTAGAATGGAGAGGGGTTGGCATAGAGGAGGAGGAGGAGGAGGAGCAGGAGGAGCAGGAGGACGACGATGATGGCTCTGGGGTCCTTGGTGCTCTCTGAGCTGGGTTGTTTTCTTGCAGACGTTTCATTACCCAACTAGGTAACATCATCAGTTCTAGAATGGAGTGGGAGGAGGAGTGGAAGGAGGCAGAGGAGGAGGAGGAGGGGGAGGAGGACTGTGAGGTCTTTAGTGCCCTCTGAGCTGGGTTGCTTTCTTGCAAACATTTCATTACCCAATTAGGTAACATCATCAGTGCCAGAAGGGAGTAGGATTTGATCTCCCTTTATGTAGAAATGGCTCCCAGTGTCGGCGGGAGCATTGTTGTTGGTTCTTTGATTAGGCTGTGGTTTATTGTTTGATTGTTTGTCTTGAGTTGGCAGCGGCTTCCTCGGACTATTGTTTACCGTTCGAAAAAAACTTCGTTATAAACTATAACATTTGCCTTTCAACTCTTCTCCTTCAAAGCTTTCCTGCGTTATCAGGAACTTGGTGCTTCCGTTCTCCTGGAACAGAAGACCCAGGATGGTTAGCAAGAAGCTTGACCTGGATAGGCACTTCTGAGGGTGTGAAAGAAAGTCAGAAAGTCAACACGAAAAAGTTGTCCATTATTTCTGTATGTTCTGAATCTCTGGCTGAAAGAGAACAAGTGATGGAATTCTTGTAAAGATGCTTTTCATGTCACCTTCTGGGTGTTGAAAATGTCATCGCCATCAGTTCCTGTTTCCAGAAACGGTTGGCCATTATTTATTCTCCCGCTTTTCTCACCGGTTTTGCTCTTGTGTCATTTTGTGTAGACACAATGACACCTGCTCTAAAGGACTGCTTTTCTCTTTTATTGCAGAATGATTCTTTTTTTTTTTTTCCCTGGCTGGTCAACCGCTGTAGGAACCAGAATTGGGGCTAAAAGAGTTACCCAAACATGGGGGGGGGAGGGGGGAAATTAAGAAATGCAGAAACTATTCAGAAATTATTTGGGGGAAAGGTCAAGGTTTATAGTCATCGTGGGGTCCATGCAAGCAGGGAGATGTGGTGGTTATGGGTTATATTCGTAATCAGAAGTAATCTCCAATCTGTTGTACAACTCATAATAGACAGGAGGAAAATGAAGTAGCTTGATAGGGTGGATTTTATCCTTTCCCTGAATAAGACTCACTGGGCCACTGAGAATTCTCAATTATCATTATATATTGCAAATGAGAGGGAGGAAGGAAGGAAGGAAGGAAGGAAGGAAGGAAGGAAGGAAGGAAGGAAGGAAGGAAGGAAGGAAGGAAGGAAGGAAGGAAGGAAGGAAGGAAGGAAAGGAAGGAAGGAAAGGAAGGAAGGATAGAAATATGAATGGATGGAAGGAAGGAAGGAAGGAAGTATGGATAGAAATATGAATGGAAGGAAGGAAGGAAGGAAGGGAGGGATGGAGGAATGAATGAAGGAAGGAAGGAAGGGAGGGAGGGAGGAAGGAAGGAAGGAAAGAAGGAAGGAAGGAAGGAAGGAAGGAAATGTAAAGAGAAAGAACTGAGAAGGAGGAAAGAAGGAAGGAAGGAAGGAAATGTAAAGAGAAAGAAATGTGAAGGAGGAAGCAAGGAAGGAAGGAAGGAAGGAAGGAAGGAAGGAAGGAAGGAAGGAAGGAAGGAATAGCACTTGGACTTATATACTACTTCACAGTGCTTTACAGCCCCCTCTAAGCGGTTGACAGAGTCAGCCTGTTGCCCCCAACAATCTGGGTCCCCATTTTACCGACCTCAGAAGGATGGAAGGCAGAGTCAACCTTGAGCCGGTCAGGATCGAACTCCCAGCAGTGGGCAGAGTTAGGCTGCAATTCTGCATTCTAACCACTGCGCCACCAGGGCTTCATAGTTTCATAGCCTTCTAACAGACATCTTGTTTGCTTTCACCCTCTGCTTTCTGCCCTCTAGTTTCTTTCAAAGCAGTTTTTTCAAAGGGCTTTTAGGCCTTAGCTCCAAATTTGTTTGCTTATGTTTCCTTTCCTTTCCTTTCCTTTCTTTTCCATTTCTTTTCCTTTTCTCTCCTCTCCTTTCCTCTCCTCTCCTTTCCATTCCTCTCTTCTCCTCCCTTTCCTTTCCTTTCCTCTCCTCTCCATTCCTTTCCATTCCTTTCTTCTCCTCTCCTCTCTTTCCTTTCCTTTCCATTTCTTTCCTCTCCTCCCTTTCCTTCCCTTCCCTCTTTCCCCTCCCCTATTCCCTCCCCTTTCCTTATTTCTTCTTTTCCTTTCTCTGTTTCCCTTCCCTCCCCTATTTTCCTTAGTTTGGGACATTTTGGTTACTGTTTCTTATGTATCTGATTTACAAGCCATCTAATGTCCTTAGGGACTTGTGATCTATACATATAATTTTTAATAATAACAAAAAGCAACAACATGGCTTATATCACGCCGGGTCTGAAACCCTTCCAATTCCTCAGCACTCGAGCCACGGAAAATTTCAGTACCACGGCCAGCAATATTTCATATTAGAATTACACCATCCACAATACAATAACAAACCATGAATCTGAAACACGTTCAGCTCTTAACTGAGAAAGAAGCCAGTTGATCAATCCCTCTGTTGGAGCGATTCCAACAAAGACAATCAACACAGACCCACCTTTGTGTATTTAGACGCCTCCCCCCTTAGCTACACAAATCATATACCCCCCCAAAAAAATGAATGTAGGATTTTGACCTTACGTTGTAATGTTATCCACTCTTACTAAGCAGTTGATAGGACCTGCTTCCTCCAAATAAATCTATATAGGATTACTGATAAAAATATTTGTAGCTCAGGACTGAACTGTGGGGTCCTCGTTGGTTTCTGAGCTTGGTTGTTTGCTTGAAGACATTTTATTACCCAACTGGGTAACATCATCAGTGCTGGAAGAGAGTGGGTTTTGTGGAGTGGGAGGAGGAGGAGGAGCAGGAGGTCTGTGAGGTCCTTGGTGCTCTCTGAGCTTGCTTGTTTTCAGACGTTTCTTGACCCAACCATGTAACCTCATCAGTACTAGAAGGGAACTAGGAGGTTACCTAGTTCCTTGATTGGGGTATTGTTTACTGCTTGGCTGTTAGTCTAGGGTTAATCCGGGAGTTAATCTCTGCTTATCTGGGTATTGACTGGTGACAAGGAGGTGTTTTACTTTTGGTTTTCTTTTTAGCTTTTTGTCTTTTGTGAATGGTATGTAGATGTTGTTTCTCTCTCTGTGTCTGTTGATGGGAGGCAGCACAAGCTACGAGGGGGGACATGATAGCAGTCTTCCAATATCTCAGGGGCTGCCCCAAAGAAGAGGGAGTCAAGCTATTCTCCAAAGCGCCTGAGGGCAGGACAAGAAGTAATGGATGGAAACTAGTCAAGGAGAGAAGCAACCTGGAACTAAGGAGAAACTTCCTGACAGTTAGAACAATTAACCAGTGGAACAACCTGCCTCCAGAAGCGGTGAAGCTCCAACACTGGAAGTTTTAAGGAAGAGACTGGACAGCCATTTGTCCGAAATGGTATAGGGTTACCTGCCTGAGCAGGGGGTTGGACTTGATGACCTCCAAAGGTCCCTTCCAACTTTATTATTATTATTATTATTATTATTATTATTATTATTATTATTATTATTATTATTATTGTTGTTGTTGTTGTTGTTGTTGTTGTTGTTGTTGTTGTTGTTGTTGTTGTTGTTATATAAACAGAGAGCAAACCCCACTTCCTTCTAGCACTGATGATGTTACCTAGTTGGGTCATGAAATGTCTGCAAGAAAACCACCAAGCTCAGAGAGCACCAAGGACCCCATAGTTCTTCTCCTCTTCCTCCTCCTCCTCTTCCTCCTCCTCCCTGCAAACCCCACTCCTTTCTAGCACTGATGATGTTACCTAGTTTGGTAATGAAACATCTGCAAGAAAACCACCAAGCTCAGAGAGCACCAAGGACTCCATAGTTCTCCTCCTCCTCCTCCTCTTCTTCTCCTCCTCCTCCTCCTCCCTGCAAACCCCACTCCCTTCTAGCACTGATGATGTTACCTAGTTTAGTAATGAAATGTCTGCAAGAAAACCACCAAGCTCAGAGAGCACCAAGGATTACATAGTTCTCCTCCTTCTCCTCCTCCTCTTCCTCCTCCTCCCTGCAAACCCCACTCCCTTCTAGCGCTGATGATGTTACCTAGTTGGGTCATGAAATGTCTGCAAGAAAACCACCAAGCTCAGAGAGCACCAAGGACCCCACACGACAGAGAATTGCATAGCATATTTTAAACCCAAATTACATTCTATTTTTATTTTTTTTTGAGCAAGTGGAGAACTTAAAACGATCCAGAGATTGCAACGGAAAAGAGACCTTCCACATTTTAATAATTCTGCACCAGTTCTTTGATCAGTGGCAGGCCACGGAGGTAATATAACTGTGGGGGGAGGGAGATTCAAAGAAATTCATTTTTGTTCTATGGGACTTCTGGGAAACCAGAGTAATTATTGCCACTTAAAACTGTCATGAATAATAAATTATCGTTCAATTATTGCTTCGCCGAAAATATGATAGCAACCACATCGCTCAGACGAAAGAGAGGATCTAATCTTCCAATTATCCACAGGATTCAATATACTGAATTGAGGAGAGAGGATATTATGGATTAGGGAATGAGGTTGCTAGACAGTGAAGTAATGAGAATCTACATCAAAATAGGGCATGACAGTTCTTTCTCAGGCTAGTGAATCATGTTCCTTTTGCCTCAACTCTGAAAGCAGAAATGATCTCTGAGCTTGGTGGTTTTCTTGCAGATGTCTCATTCCCAACTAGGTAGTATCATCAGTGCTAGTAAGGAGTGGGAGAGGAGGAGGAGGAGGAGGAGGAGGAGGAGGAGACTTTAAAATGGCATACAGTGTATGGATTTGTTGAGAAACCCTGACCTAAAAACTGGTCTAATGTAAGTTGGTAGACAGATATTTTTCAGCTTTCTAGTCTATGTTTGAGAGAGTCACCCAGGCAGCTTCCATTCCAAAGGGAATATTAGAGTTGAGTAGAGTAGAGTAGAGTTGAGTTGAGTGGAATGGAATAGGAATAGAAAATATAGAATGGAGTGGAGTGGAGTGGAGTGGAGTGGAGTGGAGTGGAGTGGAATGGAATAGAATAGAATAGAATAGAATAGAATAGAATAGAATAGAATAGAATAGAATAGAATAGAATAGAGCAGAACAGAACAGAATAACAGAGCTGGAAGGGACCTTGGAGGTCTTCTAGTCCAACCCCCTGCCATTTCAGACCAATGTCTTCTTAAAATCCTCCAGTGAATAGAATGGAATGGAATGGAATGGAATAGAATAGAATAGAATAGAATAGAATAGAATAGAATAGAATAGAATAGAAAATATGGAATGGAATAGAAAATATGGAATGGAATGGAATGGAATGGAATGGAATGGAATAGAATAGAATAGAATAGAATAGAATAGAATAGAATAGAATAGAATAGAATAGAATAGAATAGAATAGAATAGAATAGAATAGAATAGAGCAGAACAGAACAGAACAGAATAACAGAGCTGGAAGGGACCTTGGAGGTCTTCTAGTCCAACCCCCTGCCATTTCAGACCAATGTCTTCTTAAAATCCTCCAGTGAATAGAATGGAATGGAATAGAATAGAATAGAATAGAATAGAATAGAATAGAATAGAATAGAATAGAATAGAATAGAATAGAATAGAATAGAATAGAATAGAATAGAAAATATGGAATGGAATAGAAAATATGGAATGGAATGGAATGGAATAGAATAGAATAGAATAGAGCAGAACAGAATAGAATAGAACAGAACAGAACAGAGCAGAATAACAGAGTTGGAAGGGACCTTGAAGGTTTAGCCTAGGTTTGGCAGGTAAGCAAGTTCAAAAGTGATTTAACAAGGAGGAGGAGGAGGAGGAGGAGGAGGAGGAGGAGGAGGAGGAGGAAAAGAAGAGGAAGAGAAGAAAGAGGAGGTGTTGGGTTGGAGATGGAGATGGTAGCAAAAAGCCACAATAAACAAAAATGCGGTGAGCCTTGGGGCAGCTATGAAGTTACACACCCCGGGTGCATGAAAATGTGTGACAGGAATGAGGTTCCCCCCCCCCCCACACTGTAGAAAGAGCCACCAGGCGGAGACGGATGGGTCTCGGAATGCTTCATTATAGAGCACCTTTCCCTGGGTGAAATACGCTCCCGTGCACGATGGGAAGAAGCAGCAGGCCGTGGTTTATGCACTTCATAAGCAGCTCAGCTGATCTTCTGCTTATTGAAACGGGCACTTGCAAGGAAATTATTAAAAGCCATATTTTAAGTCGTATTTATAAACCAGTTGCAGAGGAAAGGCAATTCCCCGAGAGCTGCCTGGTGTTCTGAGGAAATGGTTTCTGTGGTGACGAGAGTCAAGTTTGGTGTCGGGGTAAACGGAACGGAATTCGAAGTGGGGAGGCCCCGAGTTCTAATCCTGTCTCAGGCACGGAAGCTAGATGGGTGACTTGGGCCAGGAATCCTCTTCAGAAAACCTGGCCAAGAAAACTGCAGGGATTAGCCAGATACACATACACACACACACACAAACACCCAGACACACAAACACACAATCATTTTAATAGAGCTTTGAACAAGGTTTACATTGGGCATATGCCAATTTCATGGGGTGGCACTCTAGGAATATAAAATAACGCTAAGCAAAGCACTAGGCCACCTTAAGGGTCTTGTAAGGGAAGGATAAAGGTTTTATATCTTGTGATTTGGCTCCTTCTACAGAGGCATCCACAAAATGGGCCCCAAAAAACCAAGATGGAGGAAAATCTGGGCCAGCACTTTGGCCTTCTGCACACTCACCCCACCCAGTCAGATTTCCCTCTTCTCTTGAACGAAGCATTTCATTTTTCTACATTTCTGTAACTTCCTTCCTTCCTTCCTTCCTTCCTTCCTTCCTTCCTTTTCTCCACCAGAATTCAAACAAGTCTAGAAAGAAAGAAAGAAAGAAAGAAAGAAAGAAAGAAAGAAAGAAAGAAAGAAAGAAAGAAAGAAAGAAAGAAAGAAAGAAAGAAAGAAAGAAAGAAAAATAAGGAAGGAAGGAAGGAAGGAAGGAGAAAAAGTAAGAAAGAAGAAACAAAAAAGGAAGGAGGAAGGAAGAAAGAGAAAGAAAGAAAAAAGAAATGAGGGAAGGAAGGAAGGAAGGAAGAAAGGAAGCAGAAAGAAAAAGTGAGAAAGAAGGAAGGAACAAAAAAAGGAAGGAAGAATGAAGAAAGGGAAAGAAAGAAAAAAGGAAGGAAGGAAGGATAAACATGAAGAAAAGAAGGATAAAATGAAGGAAGAAAGGAAGGAAGGAAGGAAGGAAGGAGGGAGGGAGGGAAGGAAGGAAGGAAGGAAGGAGGGAGGGAGGGAGAGAAGGAAGGAAGGAAGGAAGGAGGAAGGGAGGAGGAAGGGAGGGAGGGAAGGAAAGAAGGAAGGAAGGAAGGAGGAAGGGAGGAGGGAGGGAGGGAAGGAAAGAAGGAAGGAAGCAAGGAAGGAAGGAAGGACGGACGGAAGGGGGGAGGGAGGAAGGGAGGGAGGGAAGGAAGGAAGGAATCCTTTCATGGCGTTCACATTTTCTACATGCTTGTGGAGAGAGTATGAAAGGAAAAATAAAATTACAACTTCTTATTGATCTCTCTTTCATCTCCATCTCCTACAATTTCAGGATTTATTACTTCCGTTGACTTGGCCACCAATTTCAAACACCTGACTCTGGAGAGCTGAAAACACTTCACAAATAATAACAAGTAAAAAAAAAAAAAAAAAAAAAAAAACCCACATAAACACAACCAGCAGCCAAACTCCATGACAACAACAATCTACCTAACTGCATCTTTAAGAACTTGACAGGAACTTCACAGGGTGTCAGGAAAAGCTAATAAATTTTGCTTTACATTTCTACGACCCTGCATGATTTGTGGAAGCCCTGTAAAAATCACTGACATATTAGCTAAAATGAAAATCATGTATTTGCCTACATGGAAATATATATAGATTAAAAGTATCTCGCTGCAAATCAATATTTTAGCTTTATTTGGGGCGAGTAAGGAGTGGAATGCCGGGAAATCTTCTAAAAAAAGATCTCCTTTGTGGAGAAAAAGCTGTATTTGAGGGGCTGCCCCAAAGAAGAGGGAGTCAAGCTATTCTCCAAAGCGCCTGAAGGCAGGACAAGAAGCAACGGATGGAAACTAATCAAGGAGAGAAGCAACCTAGAACTAAGGAGAAATTTTCTGACAGTTAGAACAATTAACCAGTGGAACAACCTGCCTCCAGAAGCGGTGAATGCTCCAACACTGGAAGTTTTTAAGAAGAGACTGGACAGCGTCTGAAATGGCACAGGGTCTCCTGCTTGAGCAGGGGGTTGGACTAGAAGGCCTCCAAGGTCCCACTCAACTCTGTTATTCTATGTTCTGTGTTGAAGTTTTGAACTTAAACTTCAAATTTAAATTAAAATCCTTAAAATTCCTAACAGAAACTTCCTAGCAGTGAGAAGAATGAACCAGCGGAACGACTTGCCTCCAGAGGTTGTGGATGCTCCATCACTGGAGGCTTTCAAGAAGAGGCTGGACAGCCCCCTGTCTGAAATGGTACAGGTAATCCTTGATTTAATAATAATAATAATAATAATAATAATAACAATAATAATAATAATAACAATAATAATAATAATAATAATAATAATAATAATAATAATAATAATAATAATAATAATAATAATAATAATAATAATAATAATAATAATAATAATAATAATAATAATAATAATAATATTGGAGGGGACCTTGGAGGTCATCTAGTCCAACCCCCTGCTCAGGCAGGAAACCCTATACCATTCCAGACAAACGGCTGTCCAGTCTCTTCTTGAAAACTTCCAGTGTTGGAGCATTCACAGCTTCTTGAGGCAGGTTGTTCCACTGGTTGATTGTTCTAACTGTGACCGTCCAAAGTTACAACGGTACTGGAAGAAAAAGTGATTTATGACCCTTTTTCACACTTACGACGGTAGCAGCATCCCCACGGCCATATGATCAAAATTCAGACACTTGGAAACTGATTCATATTTGTGACCGTTGCAGTGCCCCGGGGTCATGTGATCCCCTTTTGTCACCTTCTGACAAACAAAGCCAACGGGGAAGTCAATGATTCACTTAACAACTTTGGCAAGAAAAGTCGTAAAATGGGAGCAAATTCACTTTACCAATGTCTCACTTAGCGACATAAATTCTGGGCGCCATTGTGGTCGTAAGGAGAGGAGTACCTGTATTGGGTCTCCTGCTCAAGCAGGGGGTTGGACTGGAGGACCTTCATGGTCCCTTCCGACTCTATTATTCTATGCTCTATATGAAAAACTCTTTTCAGTATGAATAGGCAACATAATCCTGATAAAAGGATCTGGAAAAAATAAAATGTTTTTTGGCTTTATGCCTGCAAAAGCGTGCTGGAAGAGGCTCACCTTCCCTTATTTACCTCCGAAACCATTAAAACCTAGCGAAGTCCATTAAGAGTTGGAGAAACTGGAGAACAAAAATTAATAGGTAGTCAGTATTTTTTTTTAAAAAACAACAACAATATCATGCACGCTTAGAATTTTAGCTTTGAGTTGTAAAGTTTAGTTATTGCCTTTTTATTTCATCGATATTTTACTCCAAGCCATCATGATCGCTATTTTGGGGCAGACTGTTAAATTTGTTTTATTATTGCTGGTAATTAAGTCCCGGTGGGCTTTTTTCCTGGGTCAACATAAATTGGATTTCTCTGCAGATTTCCCACTAAAATCGATGGACAAACTTAAATATAACAGCCTAATGTTGTTGTTTTTTTTTCTCTTTCTTGAGTTGGTATCACTAATTTCCTCGATTCGAATATGCAAAGAGTAGCAAAATGAAATACATACCTACAAAATAGAGCTGGAAGGGACCTTGGAGGTCTTCTAGTCCAGCCCCCTGCTCAAGCAAGAGACCCTATACCATTCCAGACAAGTGACTGTCCGTTCCCTTCTTAAAAACCTCCAGCGATGAAGCACCCACAACTTCTGGTGACAGGCTGTTCCACTGGTTAATTGTCCTCACTGTTAGGAAGTTTCTCCTAATTCCAGGTTGCTTCTCTCTTTGGTCGGTTTCCAACCATTGTTTCTCGTCCTGCCCTCTGGTGCTTTGAAGAATAGTTTGACGGCCTCTTCTTTGTGGCAAATACTGGAATACTGCTACCAGGTCACCCCTATTTCTTCTTTTCTTTAGACTAGCCAAACCCAAGTCCCGCAGCCGTTCTTCATATGTTTTAGTCTCCAGGCCTTGGATCATCTTAGTTGCTCTTCTCTGAATTTTTTCCAAACTCTCAACATCTTTTTTGTAGTATGGTGACCAAAATTGGCTGCAGTATTCCGGGTGTCGTCTTATTTAAAGTTGTATAGAGCGGTACTAAATACTTCACATGATCTTGATTCTATTCGTCTGTTTATACAACCCAGGATTGTATTAGCTTTTTTAGTTGCTGCTGCACACGGCTGGCTCATGGTCAAGTGATCGTCCACTAGGACTCCAAAGTCCCTCTCACAGTGACCGTTTTTAAGCCAGGTCTCACCCAATCTGTACTTATATCTTTGATTTTTCCTGCCTAAATGTAAAACTTTGCTTTTCTCCACATGAAAACTCCTTTTGTGGGATAGGGCCCATTGTTCCAGTTGGTCAAGATCTTTTTGGATCCTGAGCTTGTCTTCTGGGGTGTTGGCTACTCCTGTCAGTTTGGTGTCATCTGCAGATTTGATGAGTTCCCCTTTTATTCCCTCGTCTCAGTCATTGATGAAGATATTCAAAAGTCCTGGGCCTAAGACGGAGCCTTGTGGTACCCCAACTGCTTACTTCCCTCCATGTGATACGATCTCTCTTTAATTTTACTCCCAGGAGCTATTCGTAGTAGGCAAGGTTTTTTCACTGTGGGCTGTAACCTTGCTTTCCGCTGCTTGTAACATCACACCCAAGTTGTCTCCGCTTCGGTATTCTAATCTCGTCCTTCTCATTAAGCAGCGAAAGGGACAGCCGAAAATAGAGATAACTTGCAAGAAAAATCCGTCGTTGGAATTCGCCATCCGTCTAAGTCTCGTGAGCGCCAATTCCTGGAAGCATTTTAATGCATTTTGCCCTCTCTGACATCGCTTGAATCCCTGTAACGTTCACCTGAAAATGAGATGCCATTTTCAAAGCTTAAAAATCAAATCGAATAAAAGAACTAAGGAAGGACGGACATGACTAGGCCGTACGTTTCTTCACCATCGTCTCATCGTTTAATTTTTAAAGACACTCATAATTCAGCCTGGGATGGCTGGACTCTACTTGAAGGTGAATTTTTCCCTCACCAAAGACAATAATCTTCTCAGACGGTCTGTGCAGATTCTCAACCATCCAGGTCATGGTTGTCCCAAAGACCCTTCTTCCAAAAGGCAACTGGACTTTCCTGGGTTTATTTTTTCTTAATAATAATAATAATAATAATAATAATAATAATAATAATAATAATAATAATAATAATAATAATAATAATAATAATAATAATAATAATAATAATAATAATAATAATAATAATCATGATGATGACGATGACGACAACAACAACAACAACAACAACAACAACAATAATAATAATAATAATAATAATAATAATAATAATAATAATAATAATAATAATAATAATAATAATAATAATAATAATAATAATAATAATAATAATAATAAAGTTGGGGGGCCTTGCCGTTTTATGACTTGTGGACTCCCAGAATTCCTCAGCCAGCATACCTGGCTGAGGAATTCTGGGAGTTGAAGTCCACAAGTCATAAAAGGGCCAAGTTTGAAGACCCCTGCTTTTGATCTTACCTCCTACAGCTCTTCTGAAGGAAAGACCAGTCTACTCTTTCACAAACAGCCATCCAATGGTGAGGAAGGTCACCGTCAACAGGTCACCGTCGTAGTTGCTCCTCATGGTATTGAGAAGTATGGTGTCATTGACTCTCCATCCTCACCATCTCCAAATACCATAGGATATCTTTCACCAGGCCAATGTAAACTGGATTTCAGCCTTGTCTCTCCAAATAGACCCACTGCTTGAGGTTTATATGGAAGCTTTCCATCTAAAACAGGGCTCTCCAAACTTGGCAACTATTAAGATTTATGGACTTCATCTCCCAGAATTCCTCAGCCAGCCATGCTGAGCAAGGAATTCTAGGAATTGAAGTCCACAAGTCTCAAAGTTGCCAAGTTCTAAAATATCAGGAAAATATGTTTCCTTGGCTAAGGTCAGTCTGGATGTTGGCAACATACAATAGTGGCCAAAATTGTGGAAACCTTTTGGGAAAAGTGTACAGTAGAAATGCCACCTTTGGTTAAGTTTACACCCATTTTTCTTCTAATTTCTTTATAACTGTAGCCTTGTTCACTGAATAATACTATTTTACATCGCTTTCTGGGCAACCAGTCAACTCTTTGCATTACTTTAATTTTATTACGTTTTAGAAGCTCACTAAATGAAAGAACACAAAAAAACCCAACCAACTTGATAGCAATCCCATAACACACTGACAAATGTCCTCCTCTCAGCTTCAATACAGGACATCAATCACTGGATCCTACTGTGATCTGATTGGCTCATGGCCAAAACAAGATGACACCCGATTGGCTCCCTAAACACTCACGCTCATTGGCTCCAATCAGATGAAGGAAAGCTACCTGAGATCAACCTAAGCAAGTTGTGCTTCCTTTTTCTGGTTATTTGGCTATAACTTTTCACAGAATACAGAACAGATCATTGAACAAACTTTGTTGCATTACATTCTTGATTAAATTATCTTTCCATTGATATATAACTTTATAGTACTACTCCCCCCAAAAAGTGGTGTTATTAGCCATCAAACCTCGAAAATACACTTTTCCCAAAAGGTTTCCACAATTTTGGCCACTACTGTAGCATTTTTTTTCCCCTCTAGGGAGCCATTATCCTAAAAAAGGACGGGCAAATGAACGAAAACGTAGTTCTTGGTAAATATTGGCAAATTCCCCAGGAGATTCTATTTTCTCTTCCTGGAGAACAATCTGTCACGTTAAGCGTTTGAGCTACCAACAATGACATCCAAGCATTCTCCAAGCTGATCTGCTGCTTTCACCCCAACAGACTGTTGTTCCTTAAAAACGTTCACAACTCATCAGCAAGTCAGGAAGATATTTGCGGTCGTGGAGCAATATTGGAAGCTAGGCAGGCAAGCAGTTCCAACTTCTTCTAGTTAGCCAAGAGGGAAAAAAAATGGTGAGATGTGGATATTATTAGAGTCGGTCGATCAAGGGCACGGATGTGTTTTCTTGCAAGTTGAAGCTTGCAACACCTCTTGTGTTGTTTGAAGTTTAAGCGTTGGTGAAGCTGGAGATACATGTCAAGAACGAGCTTGAATCTATAGAATAGAATGGAGCTGGAAGGGACTTTGGAGGTCTTCTAGTCCAGCCCCCTGCTCGAGCAGGAGAACCTATACCATCTCAGACAAGTGACTGTCTAGCCTCTTCTTAAAAAATCTCCAGTGATGGAGCGCCCATGATTTCTGGAGGCAAGCTGTTCCGCTGGTTAATTGTCCTTACTGTCAGGAAGTTTCTCCTTAACTCCGGGTTGCTTCTCTCTTTGATCAGTTTCCAACCATTGTTTCTCATCCTGCCTTCTGGTGCTTTGGTGAATAACGTGACCCCCCTCTTCTTTGTGGCAGCCCCTCAAATACTGGAACACTGCTATCCTGTCACCCCTGTTTCTTCTTTTCTTTATAGACTAGCCAAACCCAGTGGGAGTTGAAGTCCACCAGTCATGAGGGGGCCATAATTCCCCCATACTGGCTCAGGAATTCTGGGAGTTGAAGTCCACGAGTAATAAAAGAGCCAAGGTGGCCTACCCCTGTGCTAGGTTGTGGAAAATGGAACATTTCCTTAACAGAAAATATTTCCTCCTGAAAGATTGCTCCTGGCCTGCAACCAGAAATGTTTGCAATCTCTTCCTGATCATCGAGGGGGGACAGGATAGCAGCCTTCCAATATCTCAGGGGCTGCCCCAAAGAAGAGGCAGTCAAGCTATTCTCCAAAGCGCCTGAAGGCAGGGCAAGAAGCAACGGATGGAAACTAATCAAGGAGAGAAGCAACCTAGAACTAAGGAGAAACTTCCTGACAGTTAGAACAATTAACCAGTGGAACAACCTGCCTCCAGAAGCTGTGAATGCTCCAACACTGGAAGTTTTTAAGAAGAGACTGGACAGCCATTTGTCTCAAATAGTATGGGGTCTCCTGCCTGAGCAGGGGGTTGGACTAGATGACCTCCAAGGTCCCTTCCATCATCATCATCATCATCATCATCATCATCATCATCATCATCATCATCATCATCATCATCATTATTATTATTATTATTATTATTATTATTATTATTATTATTATTATTATTATTATTAATTATTATCTCCTCGAATTGGGTGCTTGGTTTCTACAAGTAATATGAGGCGCGGTGGCCTAGTGGTTGAGACGCTGGGCTTGCTGATCGGAAGGTTGGCAGTTCAAGACCCAAGTATTGCACGGCGGGCTGAGCTCCCGTTCCTTGCCTCCTAACAGTTCGAAAGAACCGAACAGTTCGAAAGCATGCAAATGCGAGTAGATAAATAGGTACCACTTTGGTGGGAAGGTGACAGCTATTTTGTGCACCTCGACATGTAGTCATGCTGGAGGCGTCTTCAGACAACGTTGGCTCCCTCGGCTAAGAAACAGAGGTGAACAGCGCCCCCTGGAGTCAGACACGACTAGACACGGGGGAAACTTTGATCTTTTCTCCAAGTAAAGTGTCCCACACGTAGGTCCATTTGCTCTATGTGGGGTCCTTGGCGCTCCCTCCGCTTGGTTATTTTCTGCAGATATTTCATGACCCAACGAGGTAACATCTTCCGTGCTAGAATGAAGTGGGAGTTGCAAATGGAGGAGGAGGAGGAGGAGGGGAAGGAGGAACGGGAGAAGGAGGGGGATGGAGAGGAGGACTGTGCAGGAGGGAAGGAAGATCACTGATGGTGTTACCTGATTGGATAATGAAACATCTGCAAGCAAATAATCAAGCTTAGAGAGCAACAAGAACAAGGAAGGAAGGAAGGAAGGAAGGAAGGAAGGAAGGAAGGAAGGAAGGAAGGAAGGAAGGAAGGAAGGAGAGAGGGAGGGAGGGATGAAGGGAGGGAGGGAGAGAGAGGAGGGAGGAGGGAGGAAGGAGGAAGGAGGAGGGAAGGAGGGAGGAATGAAGGGAGGGAGGGAGGGAAGAAGGAAGGAAAGAAGGGAGGGAGGGAGGGAAGGAGGGAGGAATGAAGGGAGGGAGGGAGGAAGGGAGGGAGGAAGGAAGGAAGGAAGGAAGGAAGGAAGGAAGGAAGGAAGGAAGGAAGGAAGGAAGGAAGGAAGGAAGGAAGGAAGGAAGGAAGGATCACTGATGATGTCACCTGGTTGGTTAATAAAAGAGCTGCAAGAATACCACCAACCGCAGAGAGCACCAAGGAACTCACAGTCCTCCTCCTCCTCCTCCTCCTCCTCCTCCTCCAAACCCCATTGGCTTCTATCACTGATGATGTTCCCTAGTTGGGTACTGAAACGTCCGCAAGAAACCCACCAAGCTCAGAGAGCACCAAGGATCCCACCGTTCAACCCCGAGCTACAAATACATTTTCTTCTATTGGTAAGTTAAGCACAAGTGGAAAAACCCCTTTGAGTGACCTTGTCCTCAGGAGAAAACCCTTCAGTTTCCTCTCCCTTTGCGTTTGGGTCAGCTGGGCCTTTTCAGCCCTGTGTCAGAGTCCAGCCTTCTGCTTAAGTCCATCCTTATGCCTGGAAAACACTTGAGCAGGTTTTCAAGCGCTTTGCAGAACCCAGAGGGAGATTACACCTCCGAAGGACAAGCCGTGCTTAAAAGAAGACGGGGGTGTGAGAGCATGGCAACTTTTCCCCTCGGCTCCCAAATAGGGTTGAGGTTAGGCTATACAAATCCAGTTTTATAGGTCTCCAGGGAAGGAGGCTATTATACACGGTGATTATTAGAAAGCAATCAAAATGACCTCAGGTGAATTTTCCCTACACGATCGGGCCGCCAATAGGTTGTAAACTCTCTGCTGGCTCCATTTATTCAGCTGCTCCCAGCTCAGCTGCTTATTATTCTGAGGAAATTCTTGGTGCCAGGAACAGATTGAAGCAGGGTTTTTTTTATTTTTTTTGTCCCTCTACAGGATTTTGCTCTCTTTTTTTGTAGGATGGAATAGAAGCTGGAAGGGACCTTGGAGGTCTTCTAGTCAAGTCCCCTGCTCAAGCAGGAGGACCTATACCATCTCAGACAAGTGACTGTCCAGCCTCTTCTTAAAAATCTCCAGTGATGGAGCGCCCACGATTTCTGGAGACCCGCTGTTCCACTGGTTAATTGTCCTCACTGTTAGGAAGTTTCTCCTTAATTCCAGGTTGCTTCTCTCTTTGATCAGTTTCCAACCATTGTTTCTCATCCTGCCCTCTGGTGCTTTGGAGACTAGACTAGACTAGACTAGACTAGACTAGACTACAATAGAATAGAATAGAATAGAATAGAATAGAATAGAATAGAATAGAATAGAATAGAATAGAATAGAATAGAATAGAATAGAATAGAATAGAATAGAATAGAATACAATAGAATACAATAGAATACAATAGAATGCAGAATAATGGGATAGGATAGGATAGGATAGGATAGGATAGGATAGGATAGGATAGGATAGGATAGAATAGAATAACAGAGGTGGAAGGGACCTTGGAGGTCTTCTAGTCCAGCCCCCTGCTCAAGCAGGAGAACCTATACCATCTCAGACAAGTGACAGTCCAGTCTCGTCTTAAAAACCTCCAGTGATGGAGCGCCCACGATTTCTGGAGACAAAGCTGTCCCACTGGTTGATTGTCCTCACTGTCAGGAAGTTTCTCCTTAATTCCAAGTTTTCCCCCCTTCTGTTTGCTAAGTTGCATTAAGCCGTTTCCGAGCTTCTGACACCCAGAGAAGAGGGTTTATTCTTTGTTGTATTACATTCAGCTCACAGATATACTGCCAAGAGCTCTTTCTCCCAGTTTTTCTCTGCTCTTTCAGAAGTGAGGGCATCAGTTCTGCTCTGCAAGGTGACAACCTATACCGGGGGTCTTCAAACTTGGCCCTTTTATGACTTGTGGACTTCAACTCCCAGAATTCCTCAGCCAGCCTCCATTTTGTTTGTTAGATTTAAGACAGGGGTCTTCAAACTTGGCCCTTTTATGACTTGTGGACTTCAACTCCCAGAATTCCTCAGCCAGCCTCCATATTGTTTGTTAGATTTAAGACAGGGGTCTTCAAACTTGGCCCT
Source organism: Azemiops feae (assembly GCA_023970755.1). Lineage (NCBI taxonomy): Eukaryota > Metazoa > Chordata > Lepidosauria > Squamata > Viperidae > Azemiops > Azemiops feae. The sequence continues at coordinate 13,051 of JALGBA010002169.1, read as the reverse complement.
TTTATGACTTGTGGACTTCAACTCCCAGAATTCCTCAGCCAGCCTCCATTTTGTTTGTTAGATTTAAGACAGGGGTCTTCCAACTTGGCCCTTTTATGACTCAGCGTGCCTGGCTGAGGAATTCTGGGAGTTGAAGTCCACGAGTCATCAAAGGGCCAAGTGTGAAGACCCCTGTTCTACGCCATTAGGGAAATGTTATTTTGAGAGACCAAAAGCGTGTGACAAGCAAAGGTTGCAAATTCTGCAAAGAGGGACCTTGTCTGACACCAGCTCCACATTTATTCCATCATTGTCTGTTCTGAATAGCAGAACAATTTAGACGAGTTCACAAGAATAACCTCACTGCTGATGAACTCGGTGGCCCTGTTTGGACATTGCGCTCAAAGGAAGAGGCTGGGGTGTTACGCAAAGCAGACTAACCTAGTTACCTAACTTCCAGATTAGTTTGGAAGAGATTCATTGGAGCTGGGCCTCCAATCAGCTGTGGCAGCTAAATGGGCCTCTCTGGAGTTAATTGTCCTTTCTGAAGTAATATTAAGGAGATGCTCTATAAAGATGTCTAGACATTCTATCTCTGTCTCCAGTTTACTTTCCCTCACAGCCACATTAGGGGAAGGAAGGAAGGAAGGAAGGAAGGAAGGAAGGAAGGAAGGAAGGAAGGAAGGAAGGAAGGAAGGAAGGAAGGAAAGGAAGGAAGGAAGGAAGGAAGGAAGGGAGGGAGGGAGGGAGGGGGGGTAAGGACTCTAAGGGGAAAGAAAAAAGAAAGAGAGAGAGAGAGAGAGAGAGAGAGAGAGAGAGAAAGAAAGAAAGAAAGAAAGAAAGAAAGAAAGAAAGAAAGAAAGAAAGAAAGAAAGAAAGAAAGAAAGAAAGAAAGAAAGAAAGAAAAAGAAAGAAAGAAAGTCCAATGGAGGAACAGAGAGACAGACACACATACAGAGAGAGAGAATGAATGAATGAATTGGAAGGAAGGAAGGAAGGAAGGAAGGAGATGGGAGTGAGGGAAGGGTAAGGACTCTAAAGAGAAAGAAAGAAAGAAAGAAAGAAAGAAAGAAAAAGAAAGAAAGAAAGAAAGAAAGAAAGAAAGAAAGAAAGAAAGAAAGAAAGAAAGAAAGAAAGAAAGAAAGAAAGAGTCCAAGGGAGGAATAGAGACACAGACACACACAATACACAGAAAGAGAGAAAGAAAGAATTGGAAGGAAGGAAGGAAGGAAGGAAGGAAGGAAGGAAGGAAGGAAGGAAGGAAGGAAGGAAGGAAGGAAGGAAGGAAGGAGTTAGATGTGGCTCCCTGACTCCATCCTTTGTGCTACCAAAAGAGACTCTTCTCACCTTCTCTTGACCCTTCCTTCCTTCCTTCCTTCCTTCCTTCCTTCCTTCCTTCCTTCCTTCCTTCCTTCCTTCCTTCCTTCCTTCCTTCCCTCCCTCCCTCCCTCCCTCCCTCCCTGGATGAAAGGAGAAAAAGAGATCAACAACCATCCAGTTTCTTCTATTGATAGCTTTGGGAGGGGGGCTTAAGAGAAAGACCACCTCCATTTGAGTGGCTTATTGTAGGATGGTGAGTTTTTCCCAGCACTTTGGGTGGTAAAATCCAAAAATGACGCCTGACCCTGTGAACAGGAGATCAGGGAACCCCTGCGGCCACTCAGCCCTATTTCTACACACTCCGTGCTCTTCTAAGCACTGGAGATAAGCATCACCGTAAAATTAGCCTCATTAGAGATCTATTGCCCCATAGAATTCCCATCAGCTGAATTAAGGCCGCAGTTTACATTAAATCATGTTCTCCTCTCAGCTTGGGTCCCGGGTCTCTCTCTCTCTCCTCTGCTGAAAATCCCGATGGCCACCGACAGTCGTTTGAGCAAGTTTTATGTTCTTCCGCTAATGTTGATAACATCGCAATTCCTGCTGCATTAATAATATTCCCCCACCCACCTTGAAGCAATTAGCTTAATCCAATTAGGGAAACACCCCCCCCCCCAGACTACGTTTCCTAATCCAGACTTATGATTTAGTTTGCAAGTTCTGCCGCCCGAGTTCCTTCTTAATGTAACATCTGCCAGGGAAGCAGGATTGTCTGTGCATCTGCAGGGATAGGAGAAACGTTGGCAACAGATGTGCCCGATTTTAAAGATGGAGAGATTAAAGAGCGCTAAAGAAAGGGAGGCTGTCCAAATCCAGAGGCTGTTCAGATGGATTTTCCAGCTAATTTTCCAGCAGGAGAGGGTGGCTGATAAAATGATAAAACGGCATAGGCATGAAAGCCGGCTGGGTGACCATGGGGAAATCACCAGGTGCCTGTGAGTTCTAGTTCCACCTTAGGCATGAAAGCCAGCTGGGCGACTTTGAGCCGATTATCAGGAGACAGTGAGTTCTAGTTCTGCCATAGGCATGAAAGCCGGCTGGGTGACCATGGGGAAATCACCAGGTGCCTGTGAGTTCTAGTTCCACCTTAGGCATGAAAGCCAGCTGGGTGACTTTGAGCCGATTATCAGGAGACAGTGAGTTCTAGTTCTGCCTTAGGCGCGAAAGCCGGCTGGCTGACCTTAGGGCAATCACCAGGTGACTGTGAGTTCTAGTTCCACCTTAGGCATGAAAGCCAGCTGGTTGACATTGAGCCGATTATCAGGAGACAGTGAGTTCTAGTTCTGCCATAGGCATAAAAGCCGGCTGAATGGCTTTGGGCCAATCACCAGGTGACAGTGAGTTCTAGTTCTGCCTTAGGCATGAAAGTCCAGATAGGGTCCCCTGTTTGAGCAGGGGGCTGGATTAGAAGACCTCCAAGTTCCCTTCCAGCTCTATTCTGAATTTGAATTTGAATATGCTTGGAGCCTTCCAGCTTTCCTGCAACCATGACTGACCTCAATCTGCTGGAGAGCTTCTTCCCGTTGACGGATGGCTTCTAGATCCTCCTCTGTGATCTCTGAGAGCAGGGCGTGTTCCTGGCTCTGTTCCAGCTGGGAGCTGCCTTCACCCCCAAAGATCCTCTCATCATCAGCCAGGTCAGAGAAAGGGGTCTTGGGGCTTTGCTAAGGAGGAGAACCAAACTCGTTAGAA
>JALGBA010002169.1:0-7500 GCA_023970755.1 Azemiops feae | reverse complement strand
AGACAGATAGAGGGATGAGAGAGAGAGAGAGAGGATGACAGACAGAAATAGATAGCGAGATAGATAGAATAGAGCTGAAAGGGTCCTTGGAGGTCTTCTAGTCCAGCCCCCCGTAGATTAGATAGATAGATAGCTAGAAAGACAGACAGAAAGATGACAGAAACAACATCAATAGATAATAGATATAATTGATTTTCATCTTGAATAGCAATGGTGAAGATAAGTGTTAACCTAAATTCAGTGAAAGGAATTGGCAAATGAAGGTAATTATTCACTATGTGTAGTCTGAAAAAATGAAAGAAGAATAAGGAACAATGAAATGTTATTAACATAATAGCAGAATATGTATGTCTGCTGAAATCTTGCAGAATATCCACCTATTTCCAAAAAGAACAGCCTTGAGGCTTTGGGGCAGATTCTAATTACCCCTCCCTCCAAAAATTAATAAACATATTGCTATTTTCCCAGGGGTCAAGTGAATGGAATGGAATGGAATGGAATGGAATGGAATAGAATAGAATAGAATAGAATAGAATAGAATAGAATAGAATAGAATAGAATAGAATAGAATAGAATAGAATAGAATGGAAAATATGGAATGGAATAGAATGGAATAGAATAGAATAGAATAGAATAGAATAGAATAGAATAGAATAGAATAGAATAGAATAGAATAGAATAGAATAGAATAGAATAGAATAGAATAGAATAGAAAATATGGAATGGAATAGAATGGAATAGAATAGAATAGAATAGAATAGAATAGAATAGAATGGAAAATATGGAATGGAATAGAATGGAATAGAATAGAATAGAATAGAATAGAATAGAATAGAATAGAATAGAATAGAATAGAATAGAATAGAATAGAATAGAATAGAATAGAATAGAATAGAATGGAATGGAATGGAACGGAACGGAACGGAACGGAATAGAATAGAATAATTCTTTATTGACCAAGTGTGATTGGACACACAAGGAATTTGTCTCCAGTGCATAAACTCTCAATGTACATACAGAATAACAGAGTTGGAAGGGACCTTGGAGGTCTTCTAGTCCAACCCCCTGCTCAGGCAGGAAACCCAATACCAGTTCAGACAAATGGTTGTCCAATCTCTTCTTAAAAACATTTTCCTAAAAATAGGAAAACAACTCCAGAATTGTTCTGTTAGGAAAGTGCCCCCTCGACTTTTTGACACTGCACTGACCATGTGCAAAGTTCTTTGAAGGTTAACTTCCGGAAATCACTTTGCAACAAAGCCATTCTTTCTTAAGTACATTTTCCCTGAGCATTTCTCCGATGTGACTTGGTAATTTCTTCCCCCCCTTAACTAATTACTGTCAGACACGAATTACCGTTTCTCAGAAGCATCTTGCACAAACATTTTTTTTTAATTAATTATCTTCTGATCCAGAATTTTCATTATGGGAAAAATGTATGCTAGAACGTTTTCCTCAATGCTGCCCTCTGTGCTGTAGGGGAAGCTGTTTTGGTCTATTTGCAAATTTTCTATTTTTCAGTGGAGTCTTTGATGTTCTCTCAGCCTGGTTGTTTCCTTGCAGATGTTTCATTACCCAGCTAGGTAACATCATCAGTGCTAGAAGGGAGGGGAAGTTGCAGAGAGGAGGAGGAGGAGGAGGAGGAGGAGGAGGAGGAGGAAGACTCTGGGGTCCTTGAGCTTGGTTGTTTCCCTTGCAGAGTTTCATACTCCCAATAGGTACATCATCAGTGCAGAGGGAGAGAAGTTGACAGAGTAGGAGGAGGAGGAGGAGGAGGAGGAGGAGATGACTTGGGGTAGTGAGCTTTGGTTGTTTCCTTGCAGCGTTTCACTACCAACTAGTGAACATTACAGTGCTAGAAGGGAGGAGAAGTGCGAGAGGAGGAGAGGAGGAGGAGGAGAGGAGGAGAGTAGGAGGAGAGGAAGACACTGGGGTCCTGAGCGGTTGTTTCTTGCAGAGTTTCATGACCCAAAGGTAACATCATCAGTGCTAGAAGGGAGAGCAGTTGCAGAGAGGAGGAGGAGGGAGGAGGAGGAGGAGGAGGAGGAGGGAGGAGGAGGAGGAGGAGGGAGGAGGAGGAGGAGGAGGAGGCGGAGGAAGGACACTGAGGTCCTGAGCTTGGATGTTATTGCAGATGTTTCATTACCCAACTAGGTAACATCATCAGTGCTAGAAGGGAGGAGAAGTTGCAGAGAGGAGGAGGAGGAGGAGGAGGAGGAGGAAGATGACTCTGGGGTAGTTGAGCTTGGTTGTTTCCTTGCAGACGTTTCACTACCCAACTAGGTAACATTATCAGTGCTAGAAGGGAGGAGAAGTTGCAGAGAGGAGGAGGAGGAGGAGGAAGATGACTCTGGGGTACTTGAGCTTGATTGTGTCCTTGCAGATGTTTCATTACCCAACTAGGTAACATCATCAGTGCTAGAAGGGAGGGGGAAAGTGCAGAGAGCTAGGAGGAGGAAGGAGGAGGAGAGGAGGAGAGGAGGAGGAGGAGGAGGAAGACACTGGTCCTTGAGCTTGGTTGTTCCTTGCAGAGTTTCATTACCAACTAGGTAACATATCAGAATGCTAGAAGGGAGGGAAGCTGCAGAGAGGAGGAGGGGAGGAGGAGGAGGAGGAGGAGGAGGAGGAGGAGGAGGAAGACACTGGGGTCCTTGAGCTTGGTTGTTTCCTTGCAGATGTTTCATTACCCAACTAGGTAACATCATCAGTGCTAGAAGGGAGGAGAAGTTGCAGAGAGGAGGAGGAGGAGGAGGAAGACTCTGGGGTCCTTGAGCTTGATTGTGTCCTTGCAGATGTTTCATTACCCAACTAGGTAACATCATCAGTGCTAGAAGGGAGGGGAAGTTGCAGAGAGGAGGAGGAGGAGGAGGAGGAAGACTCTGGGGTCCTTGAGCTTGATTGTTTCCTTGCAGACATTTTACTACCCAACTAGGTAACATCATCAGTGCTAGAAGAGAAGGGTCTTTGCTCTCTGTTTATTTACAAGTGGTTTGCCCTGTCAGTGTCAGTGGAAATGGTTTTGGTGGTTCTTTCATTAGGTTGTTGTTTACTGATTGCTTGAATTGATGGGTCTTGGATTGGGGCATTATTTAGTACTTGATTGTTCTTCTAGTATTACTCTTGGTGTCAGTCTCTGCTTATCTAGACATCGATTCCTGGGGAAGAAGTATCTGGGTCTCCTTTTCAGCTTTTTAATTCTCTCTTTTAAATGGTATGTAGTTGTTCTTTACCTCTCTGTGTCTGTCGATGGCCAATTTGCCCGATTTGCTTTCTTTTTCCCCCTATCCACAGCTTGCAGTAGTTGTCAATGGGAAAACGCTTCTGTCCTGCTGTTGTTGTTTTTTTTAGTGGCCTTCAGCTGTAAACCCAGCACATGACCCATTAATCTTGTAATGGTCTTATGCAGTTATGGCCATCCCTGCCGCAGTGATGCGTCCCGCGAGTTCTCCAGCGTGTTCTTTAAAAACCAAAGTTCTATTTTTCTATTTAGCATCTTCTCCTTCCTTTTCATGGCCTGACCTGCTGGGCCCACAGATGGTCATGTAGCAACATGAGTGAAATAAGATAATTTCTGGAGCCAAACGATAAACCTTCCCTCCTCCTCGTTGCCTGCCATTGCTACTCCCCCCCTTTTTTTCCCCCCAAGACTGCCTTTTATTTAACAAGCAGGCAGTTAGATCACAATAAAGAGACAAGAAAACTCCGTAGAGTCCTGGCCAAGCTAAAGTCATATTTGGAATTGGGTATGTCTAGTTTAATGAAGAGAAGGACGAGGGGGGACATGATAGCAGTCTTCCAGTATCTCAGGGATTGCCCCTAAGAAGAGGGAGTCAAGCTATTCTCCAAAGCGCCTGAAGGCAGGACAAGAAGCAACGGATGGAAACTAATCAGAGGGAGAAGCAACCTAGAACTAAGGAGAAACTTCCTGACAGTTAGAACAATTAACCAGTGGAACAACCTGCCTCCAGAAGAGGTGAATGCTCCAACACTGGAAGTTTTTAAGAAGAGACTGGACAGCCATTTGTCTGAAATGGTATAGGGTTTCCTGCCTGAGCAGGGGGTTGGACTAGATGACCTCCAAGGTCCCTTCCAACTTTATTATTATTATATTTGAAAAGGGTCAACTTTTGTTCACGGTGATTAACCAGGGTGGTGATTTCCCCAGATCTTTAATAAATATAAGCATCAGCTTATATTTATTTTTTTTTAAATTGCATTTCAGGCCATTTTAAAAGCTGTTCCTGCTTTTTTTCTCTACTGCCCGAGTTATATTCTCATCATTCTTCGGACTCGGTTGTGTTCTGCCCGCAAGCACACTGTTCCAGCTGTCTCTGCTGGGGGGGAGGGATTTATACAGCACATTCTCTTCTACCTGCAGTGTGGTAGAACTGCAGCCCAACCATCTCATTAACTAAATAAAAATTTGTCTACTTTTGGAATAAAACTGGACTTGTTTTATTAAGATTGGGCTGTGGGCCAAATCGTTCTTCGTATGTTTTAGCCTCTAGCCCCCTTAATCCTCTTTGATGCTCTTCTCTGCACTCTTTCCAGAGTCTCAACATCTTTTTTATACCGTGGCGACAAAAAACTGGATGCCGTATTCCAAGTGAGGCCTTACCAAGGCCTTGTAAAGTGGTATTAACACTTCACGTGATCTTGATTCTATCCCTCTTGTTAATGCAGCCTAGGACTGCGTTGGCTTTTTCGGCTGCAGCTACACACTGCTGGCTCATATTTAAGGGATTGTCCACTAGGACTCCAAAATCCCTCTCACAGTTGCTACTATTTCATTTTTCCAGCCAATTCATTACAGCTGGAGATTCCTGACTTTGAAAGATGTGTCTGATGCTTAATTCTTATTAATCACCCGGCTTAGAAGTTGTCCTCAACACCATTGCCTGTAAATCTAAAAGTCCTCTTGGGAAACACTCGAGGAAGAGCCGGTTCGTTGGCGTTAGGAGATCTGAAGTTCATTTGAAATCACAACTGGCTGATTTTTTGCAAGCGTGGGGAGATTAAGCTGACCTTTATTCCTCCCCACGGCGCCGGCAATGAAACTTTGGCAGCAATTGTGCGCCTTGATAATGCCCGGTGGGACAGCAATACCTTCTGCCAACGACTTTAAAAAAGTTAAATGCCGGGCCACCTCAGCTCTTAGGTTTTCCTACATTCTGCTCTTGGATGGATTGACTGATACCGTGTCATCTCGCACGGTAAATAAATTGTCCACTCTTCACATCTGTTGTCACCCTGCAGGCATTCATAGAGTGCAATCACCTCCCTGGCACATCCCCTTCTCCAGGCTACGTAAATTTTGCTCTTCATATTTTTATTTCTTTTTTTTTTTTTTTTTGTCTGCGTCGCCTGACTCAGGCTTCAAAGTTATTTTTGCTCCGTCATTGATTGGATACGTTCCCTTTTGGTCTTTCTTAAACTGCAATGTGATCTTTGAAGAGCAACAGCGGCATAACAAAGATGGATGGGATGGACCGACTGCCTCGAGCAAACACAGGTCTAGATGGGGGGGGGGAATCCTGGGAGGACTCTTGAGCTTGTTGATGTCCTTGGGGAGGTTTTCATTACAGATATAGAAGAATTGGGTAGTTTTAAGAAGAGAGTAGACATTCACCTGTCTGAGATGGTATAGGTTCTCTTGCTTGAGCAGGGGGCTGGACTAGAAGACCTCCAAGGTCCCTTCCAGCTTCTATTCTATTCTATTCTATTCTATTCTATTCTATTCTATTCTATTCTATTCTATTCTATTCTATTCTATTCTATTCTATTCTATTCTTATTCTATTCTATTCCATTCCATATTTTCTTTTCTATTCTATTCTATTCTATTCTATTCTATTCTATTCTATTCTATTCTATTCTATTCTATTCTATTCTATTCTATTCTATTCTATTCTATTCTATTCCATTCTCCATATTTTCTATTCTATTCTATTCTATTCTATTCTATTCTATTCTATTCTATTCTATTCTATTCTATTCTATTCTATTCTATTCTATTCTATTCTATTCTATTCTAATTCTATTCTAATTCTATTCTACCCTGTTAATTTCTTTCCCAGGGCCAGCGTCCTGAGGAGGCATTAAGATGGCTCAGTTTGGCATCTCTGCTTCCTGTTAGTGTCCATACTTCCTAAATTCCCACGGCATTCCTTCCCACCTCCAGCACTCTTCCCTTCCCAAACACCTCCTCCCCCTTGGTTATGGCAGCGAGCTTCAAAGGAAGTGAAGATAAGGCATCTGACACGGACTTTGGACACATTATGTGATTACCTAGCCCTCCGGAGAAATCTGCAAAGCAGAGAAAATGGAAGGGAAGAAAAGAGGAGGACGACCAACCGCGAGGTAGATGGAGGGGTACATCATAAGACTTGAAGGACCAGGTTAGGAACAGATCAACTGGGAGAAAATCTCTCTCTCTATCAGGGGGTCTTCAAATTTGGCCCTTTTATGACTTGTGGACTTCAACTCCCCAGTAAGTAAACTGAAAGATTTTTTAGCAACTGTGTGTGAGTCAGTAAGTGAAATCTGAAGCAAGACACACTCCAGTTGTCAATGTCCTTTTAAACCCGGGGTGTACAGAACTGAATTCCCTTTGGTGATATTGATGATAGATTAGTAGTATCTTTAGTGCCATAGATTGGCTATTGTGAAGTTCCTAACTTGTTCGACAAGTATGCACAGAATTTTGAGGCAGACAGTGGATGCCAAGAATGTATGATAGTGCAGCTCCAGGAGACAACAGGCAGCTTGTTCCCAAAAGAAAATCTGCATATCCTTCCATTCACACAGAGAAGGCCTACTGAAAGTTTCCTCCCCATGTGATGCTAATGAGGTGGGAGTGAGGCTGAAAGACTTCTCTGTGACTTCCTGTAATATTATCTCCCTACTACTCACTCTGAAATATGTGTAAGACCTCACCTTGTTACAATAGATCCTATGCCATCTCAGACAAGTGGCTGTCCAGCCTCTTCTTAACAATCTCCAGTGATGGAGCACCCACAACTTCTGGAGGCAACTTCTGTTCCACTGGTTAACTGTCCTCACTGTTAGGAAGTTTCTCCTTAATTCCAGGTTGCTTCTCTCCTTGATTGGTTTCCACCCATTGTTTCATTAATCGTGCTAGAAGGGGGTGAGGTTTGTGGAGGGGAAGGAGGAGGAGAAGGATGGTGGGGTCCTTGGTGCTTTCTGATCTTGTTTGTTTTCTTGCAGACCTTTCATGTCCCAACTAGATAATACCGTCAATGCTAGAGGGAGTTGAGTTTGGGGAGGAGGAGGAGAAGGAGGAGGAGGAGGAGGAGAACTGTGGGGCCCTTGGTGCTCTCTGAGCTTGACTGTTTTCTTGCAGATGTTTCATTACCCAACCAGGTAACATCATCAATGCTAGAAGGGAGTGGGTTTTATGGAGTGGAGAGGAGGAGGAGGAGGAGGAGGAGGACTGTGGGGTCCTTGGTACTCTCTGAGCTTGGCTGGTTTTCTTGCAGAC